>JAHZNF010000039.1:0-10902 GCA_027744215.1 Troglopedetes dispersus | reverse complement strand
ATTGCATCTCGGAAGCTGAGCGAAGATGGAAAATAATTCCAGGGACTTTTGAGGATGGTTCGTCACTGTTCTAAAGTAACATAAGAACAATGTCGTAGCTTCTGAAAATTGAATTACGACCATCAAAATTCTTCCCCGAGAACTCCTCCGAAGTCCTAGTAAAACGTATCCACCGCCCAAGGAAAACGCAAATGACACCTATTAATAAAATTCTCAAGTCACCCTCACACTCATATTAATCAAGAGAATCCATGTTTGGCTTGAAGAAATTGTGCATCTTATCTACCTCCAAAGTTATTCCTTTAAAAAGAAAACTAGCAAAAAAAACATGACATAAGAATATGCTTGAGTAACACGAAACCAGAGTTTTCTACTAAAAGAATATTCTCTGTCTCATCCTTCTTCATCTTTCGGTTCCCAGAAGAGAAGAAACCAACTGACAAGCACGACAAGATCTTGGGAGAGAGAAGGGCATTTTGCAAAAAAAATGTAGAAAATACGAACGTCCCCAGTGGCCAATGTCAATCATTGGGTTTGAAAACTACATACTGGTAAAATATCTCTAAATGCTAACCCACTCCATCCCTCATTGCCGAGATGTGAGTCCATAATTCATATCTCGCAAGGTAAGAAGGCGATTAAGAGAAAGTTGTAAAGAAATTGTGTTTCTCTAAGACTTACTATTTTGCACCTGACAGAAGATAAGGGATGTGCCATAAATTTCACAGGTAAAGAATTTTTGTTAATATAAGATATGTGGTAGAATGTTATTTTTTCACGTTGAATAATGATACGCATTCCTCTACAAAAATATCCGACTGTGGTAGACCATTAGAAGGAACTATATTTCCCGTCATTTTCTGCACACAGTTGAGTGACTTCTGTTCTTGCTGAGTAAAGAGAGAGAGAGAGGAGAGAGAGAAGCGCTCCACAATGGCAACAAGGCAGCCAACCCATTTCTGTTTGGCGGCCTCAAAGGGAACCCCAAAACGCTTTTTTACTATTTCCATCCAACCCACCAAAAGAACAGAGCACGAACAAAAGCGGTGCATTTAAGGTTTTTTTGCAGGGCACAAACTTTTTAATGGCTGGAAAGGATGGTGCTAATATTAATATTGTTCGTGAAACGAGTTAGACACAAGTCTGACTAAAAGCTTCAGAGAAATGAAAACGATGCCTCCTTTCCTGCATAGTTGATGGGCTCAACATGTTAGAAGCAGTGTGTACCAGTCCACTCAAGGTTCCTGTTGTCTTTGGTGCACTGGATATGTAAATGTTTGCTTTTTGCGCAACTTAGTAGCTTCATTGTGACTAATTAATTCTTCCTGCCTGACTTCCCACTTTATTAATTTGCTCGCTTCAAATTAATATTTGTGTCGATAAGAAAAAGAAGAAAGGGGTTTACAAAGCTTCCTTCTTAATAATTCCATGAAATAATATTCATACAGGAAGGCGTCATTAATTGCTTTGTGCTAAATGCAACCAGTTGCTTTGACATGTGACACATGTAATCTGATGAGGTAAATTCATGCTCTTGTCACAATTCTTGTGGCTATAATGTACATAAATGTTTTGTTATCATGTCGGATAATTTTCACTGGCAACTCTTCAGACATCTTTCAAGTCCATAATGGACAAACACCTTTGACATCTGCTGAAGTTTGCTTTTTAACATATCGTGGTCACATTTCAAATGGTTTTATAAGATATTACTCCTTCTTAAAGTTGTACTTAAATCCATTAAACCCTTCTCACTTTCAGGTACATCATTCTTATTGGTAAAAGGACTAATGTCAAAACATTTTTTTTTTTCATCGTGAATCAAAATTCTTCAGCCAATATGTTATCACGTCATAAGGGTGCAATTTGAAGAATGTTGTTTCGGCATTTCATAAATTCCCTCAGTTCTCATTTTAATGGTTTCCTGCTATCAGCGAAATATTTGTTTAATGTGCAAATACACACATGTAACGATTACCGTCGTCGAATTTAATGCCACAGATGTTACTCTGGTATGTGCTAACGGCCTTATACTCACCCACAACCATACTTAAGTCGTTCTGGATCTGTGCAGCATTTAGCACCAGAAATATAACCTGGCTTTTGAAAATGGCGACAGTGAAATATTTTATGACAGCTTGTAAAAGGATTTTATTACCGTCATGATTTTTCCAAAAGGACTACTTGGGACATCCTTGGAAGATATCCTATTAGATTCTCATTAGCAAACCAGAAATATTGGGGAGACTGCGTGAATTACCACACTGAGAAAATTAGTCATTCCTGTCCTTCAGTTTACATAATGGTTTACTTTCCAAAAACGAATTCATAGTAATCCTTTGATTTTTTTTCCACTTTTGATATGAATTAGTTTTTGGGGTGCACAATTCCGGCAAGCTTTTCTAGTTGAAAAGCTCGGTTCGTGGGATATTTTTTAGCGTGAATCCTGGTCACAAGAGTCTCTTTGATGGCAAAACTTGCGGTTCTTCTTTCTGCACTACTATTTGTGCAGTGTGCACCCAAATGTTAAATTTGATACGACGGGATAAGGACAATTCAGTTTTGGACTGTTGATGTTGTGTCATGTGTCTGTCACCATCTCACTACGTTCCTGTCGGCTTTAGCCAGATTTTATGCAAAAAAAAAGAAATGTATGTACATAATTTTCTAGCAATCTTTTTGCAAGAATATTTTTTTTTGTTGGAGTGTCTCATACACATAACCTCTTTTTAATGACAGTGAAACATGTCATATATGTATATATAAAGTGGCCAAATGGCAAAAGACTTTTGATTCTTTTTTTTGTATGTGGTAGTTTACATTCAACAATAGCAACAAAAGAAGCACTTTTGGCTCGTGTTTACCATGTACGTAGTAGCTATGCCACTTATTATGCTTTTATTATAATGATGATTGGGATATGAAACGGATTTTTTAAGAGTAGCTTTTCATGCCATTTTCATGTCGCTTTATGTTTCATCCAAGAACCGGAAAATTCTGGAAAAGTGGGAGATAAAAGGAAGTGAACAATTCACTTGTATCTATCTCACTTCGCTCAACTCTACCCGAAAAAAAAAGTTCAAAGTGACGAGTTTTCCCTTGAAAAAAGAAACAAACCTTTTAGAAAAAAATATGAACTTTTTCTAGTCTGGCATAATATTCATGAAAGCGATATGAATACATGGAGGAAATGGGAGTCTTCTATCCATAAAAATTGTTCTCCTTTCTTTTTTTTTCTTCTTCGAATTGATCAATGAGAAAAAGTCCTGGTAAGGCGTCTGTTTTAGTCTTGATGCCAGACAGAAAGACAAACTGTGTCGCGTGGAGAGCTCCATATTTGGAATTTTTGTGAAGACAAAAAATATATAAAATGTGTTGTGGCAAACAAGGAAACTACTTAAAAAAGTTTATTTTTTTTCGTGGAGGATCCAACCGGTAAGAAATATTGTCAAAGCGCAGGAACGGGAGTTTGTTTCCGATAAATTCTTACGTAATGTAAATACATCACATTAGGCGTTCCCCTTGCGTGGCAGAGGAAAAAGGAGCTGCTCTCCAAACGCGACAAGAGGGCTTCTTCAGTCTTTATCAGGAAATCAGGAAAGGGAAGTGTGGTGTGGTGATGATGATGACATTTTCGCATTCTCCGTAATATATGATGATACATAGATCACCTAAAAAAAAGTTCCGAGTATTTTGTTGACATTCTTGTCTCTTGTTTTCAATCTGTCTGAGCATTCGATTTCATCGGTTTGGTACACACAGGCCCTGTCTTTTTTTTATGTCTGCTACCTAGCCAAAAACTTTTTTATTCAGGTGGTACTCCGAGCCATATTTTATAATGGCGATAGTGTGATGAACCATCCGTCCGATAAGAGCAGGGAACATTATTTTTTGGCTAATAAATTCACAATACGATACGCTGTTTCTTCTTTTTTAAATTGTACTTGTGATGCTAGTCCGAGCCTTTTAACAACATATTTACAAGTTTACTTTGTACCGCAGCCAGGAAAATATGAGAAGCCCAGTAGAGAAAAAAGTAGGAAGAGGACAAACTTATCTTATCAGCTTTATCGAGCTTTTTTGTTTTGATTTGTTTGAGAGCGAGCGCAGAACCGAAAAAAACATATACGGTGAGAGAGGAGTGATACTAGAAAGTAGTACATCGATTTTTGCCATGTTGTTACTACACTTAACAACGTAATTGGGTCAGTCATTCAAGTGTGTTAATTAAACACGAAAAAAAAATCTCGATGATTACCATGATAAGCGAGTCATCAAGTGAAACACAAACAATGGCGAACATTATCAACAAAAAACCCTGTCATATTTAGTCGGTAGCATTGAGAATGACAGCAAACGCCTGCCTGGGCTTCCCACTTCTAAAATGCCTCAATGTAGAAAAACAAAAAAAAAAGTCCAGCTAGTAGAATGCGCTTAAAGTTTAGGTCCGCCGCCAAGGTTGTTATTCAATTTCCTCAGTGGCTCCTCTCTCATTCTGTTTCAATGAAGACATTTTTTTTTGGGTCGTCGTGATCGAATATGTCAACGAGTAGGAGAACTTTACTAACTAAACGCTTGCTGACAAGATAATCGGAATTTGTAGTCATTCATATTCCATGAAGGCCTACGGTCCGCCGTCGTCGTCGCTCTGATAAAGTTGTCTCTGTCTTCATAAAATATGAAAATTAGCATTGCAAAATGTTCGCACTCGGTGTCATCGAGAAGGACGGTCTTGTTTGGTAAACATCAAGAGTTTGGCGTGATGTCAATATTCCCAATGAAAAGTGTAACAGATTCGTATCTTTTATAAAAATTTTGTTTTGAAATTTGTGATGAGACAGAATCACCCTTCAATTGTCATTCGTCGTCAATCATGTTCCAATTCATTTTTTAAAACAATTTACTTCTCGGTATTCAGTCAAGACTGGTGTTCGAGGTTAAATTAAATTATGAATGAATTCTTGTTGGCATTTATAAACTTTCGTTGAGTGCTGCATTTTGAGCGGAGATATTGGAGATTTCTTGGAATGCTATTTTTGAATTTCTTTTTGCAAATTTCTGTTCCTACATATTTCCTTTTTTTCAATGGGATGATGATGTTCAATCTTAGCTTGTTAGGTGGTGGAATGTACCATGTTTGGATTGGCTCCGACAGAGTACAAAATTTTGCAATGTTGCAAACAACTTTTCAGAACAACATTCCACCTTGAGCATTGTTCACTTCCACACTGTTCCTGCCACTGCCTATTTATAATCCGTCGTGCTACTGCTTCCGGTCTCTAAATAGAAACTGAGGAATGTTGTGTGCTCAGCGAGCGAGTTTTGCACGCGAAGTTGCATTCGTGTTATGATGAAAACGAGACACGTCCGTGCCTTCTTCTCATTCTTATAGACTGCTCTTTTGAAGAAGAAAAAGTCATGAATTGAACTTAAGTTTAGTCAATCCAAAAACTGATTTTTTTATACAGCCAAACTGAAGTGAGATGTTATTTTCTCTGAATGCTTCAGAAAAAAGCTAGAACATTCATTTTTCTATCCAATTCTTTTCCCTTCCCAACAGATTTGTTGATTTAGCACAATTTAGTGAGTAAGCACATATTGTACATATGTATAACCACGTTGTAGGTCTTCGGCCTTTCTTATTCCACGTATTTACATTATGCGTTGAGAAAGAAAGTGAAAATCCTATTAATTCAAATCGGATTACACATCTTGTTACTCATTTCCTTTTAATTTGCGACACTGATAATTCACAACAAAGGTTCCACCTCCATCGCCACACAGATAAAAATAGAAAGGCTTACAAACTTCATCTACATAAAATCTTTCCGCGACAAAATAAATAAATTGAGAACGGAAGGTGGGTACAGCCCCACCCGGAGAAGACATTTTTTTGTCATGCGAGTAGTGATAAATACACACAAATTTTGTTGTTGAATAAGACAAAAAGCATTCCGGGCGACCTCCTTCACGCTATGCATTTCTCAGACCACCATGATCTGACAATAATAAGGCTTGCTCCAATCCTGATCAGACCAAAGAGCTTCCTCCTCTGCGAGTCAAATTTTTTTTGGCAATTGGCAATGATTCTTCTTTTGAAGATTTTGTGACCCACCATAAGGTTCACCATTATGATGTTTTACGGGCTTTGTGGGAGTGTGATTATTCATACAATGTAAGCAGTTCCCTACACACGGTTTCCTTCAAATGATGCACGGGCACGCCACGACGAATCGCATAAGTTACGTACATAATTTTTTTTTCCAAAAGCTGCACTCACACACTCAAATTGTATAAATCTGTGGAGTTGGGAGAGGCATGAAAGCAAAATGATTGCAGGACAAAAAAGGAAGCGAAAAAGAGATCTCTTTGCATCTCAGCTAAAGCTGCATAATAGTGGATTTTGTTGCAAGCAAAATGTGCTCGAATGGATGAGAGAATGTATGTAGTTGTCCCCACTTTCTGACTTGAACAATTATGCTGATCAACATTATTAACTTGCGAAATTTAAAATAATGCATGTGTGTGCAACACGCAAGGTAGATAAGTAGTCAAATTCAAAAGTGACATGAGCTTTTTAAACTATATTTATTACTGGATAAAGCTGAGCTAAAAGCTCAAACAGTCACCATCACATCATTCTTGCATCATCCACCGTCCAGTACACGAATATTCATTGAAGTTGGAACTACATAGTTTTTCAAAATATGACTCGATGTGAGTCTGATATTTTAGTATATGCATAATAGGATGCATGCATGAAGCTGCAAAAAAAAATCTCTTGATCATGTACCACATCAAGAATATGTCTTCAATTCAACGTGTTTTTTGTAGGTATGACGGAAATTGAAATAGTTTTCATGACTTTGATTGAGCGAACTCAGAGATCCGTTTGGAAGGAATGCTCACACACAAATTATTACGCAAATTCATTAAACTTATAAATGCAGAGGTATTTATTTAAGCAGAGTACCGGTTCTTTCATGAGAATGGAGGAATGTTTTTCAAAAAAAAAATATTACTCGAGAGGTGTAGTTTTCCATCCTTTTTTTTGAAGAAACACATTTTTTTTCTAAACAAGACATTCCTCCGACCATTTCCGACAGACAGGTTGAACCAAAAGGCTTAACATGATGATGAGCAGCTAAAAAAAGTTGAGTTTCTGTTCGCATTGTAGGAATACCTTCATCCCGAAGGAAAAATAGGATTAAAATTTGCAACCCAGGGTTTAAAAAACAAAAGCGGATTGCAGACATTTTAGGTATGCAGATGTGGAGTACTATGTTTATATGACATAAGGAGGAGTCTCATGGAAAGGAGTTAAAAATGGAGATGTTCAATTTAGACACACAGACACAAACTATTTATGTGGTGCTCAAGTCTGTACGTACGTCTGGTTGGCCTGGTGTGGGTTATTCAACTGCTTTTAAGTTTCAGTTTGTAAAAAAAATCAAACAAAAGTTATCCTGCAAATGCAAGAGCAGACTGCGAGTCAGAGATATTATTATTTGCTGAAGGAGACTTTTCGGCTGATGTGATGTAGACCTATAGATTCTCTTCTGCGAGATATGAGATGTAAGACATATTAAAAATAGGAGAAAATAAATGGAATGTAACGTAAATTAGAAATTTTAGGTTTTTTTTTGGGGGGGGAATATATATGTAGCTGTACTTGCATCAAGTTTGGCATATATGCATTTCCACTTGAAGCTTTTTTGTTGTATTTTGGTGTATAATCATAGTAAATAAAAAAAATTTCAAGTCTATATTAGCTTCGAGACTTTACATACATGGTAAAATGTTGCATATTATCGACTCGACAATATTATTATTTTTCTGTGATGAAAAAAAAATGATGCTATGTGGTGGCTACGCCAGATTATTCACATAACCAAGTCCACCAAACGGAATATTGTGGTTATTTTTTTTTTTTTTACTTTTTTTGGTTTCATCCTCCTGTACAAAAAAGTTGCATAATAATGTGTTGTTGGAAGGAAAAAAAGGAGGCGTTCATATTATTGCGTTCAGTGGCACCACACACTACCACCACCAGACTCACCGACGCTCTCAGTCCAAAAGCTTTGGCAAAGTGAAAGATATTTTGTGTGTGTAAATCCTTGTGTGCGCGAGCAGGCGAGTTAAAGCAGAAATGGATGAAACGCGTAACTGTCATCATCTCCTCTGACTTCGAAGCTTTACACTGGCTTGTTTTGTAAAGCTGTTGGTTAACCGCTTCAATAAACTTCAAATACTGCAACACTGCTGCTCTATTGCACTCTTCCCACAGAATGGCAACTTGGCAAATTCCGGCGTTAATAACATGCCTTCCATTTTTGGAATGTGAGGGATATGTATAAATTATCAGTTTCAACGAATTAATCACTGTTATTAATGAATTATTAATGAATACTATTATTTTTAGACTGCCGCATGTGGCATGAAAAAAACAAGCCTCAGTGGAATTGAGTATTTTTTTTAATAGGGAACAGCCATTATTCGTTGCATTATATGGATAATTTTGGAATTTCAGTCCTTTTTCTGATGTACTCAACAAAGTTTCTCATGGTGTAAGCGGATTAAATCTAACTTGTTGTTATAAGCACGTGTATTGAAAAGTTAGCAAAGTAGACAATACGCGTATGTAGGAAACTTTGATGGATGATGAGCATGAAATGCTTTGAAACAATATTTTAATTAAATTTTCCAGTTTAGTCATTTCGGTACAATGTACTTTGTGTACAGGTTTATTATTCAACTTTTTTTTCAATCCTTGTAAATTTTCAACTTCCACGGCAACTTATCCAAAAAAAACACAAAGTTCCGTTCAATTACAGTATTATATAATATCCATGTATTAGGACAAAAAAAATTAATTACACATCTTTTCCACTTGAAACATTGCGTGTTTGGTGGTGATAAGTTTTGAAGAATCCGTACGTGAGGGAAGGTCCCATATATTTTCTTTTTCTCAATAATTTATTTACACACGATAGTCATTAATTAGCTATGCAATATAATAATTAATCGTCTAATATCGACACTTGACAAGAACAGCGTACGTACATAACCTTACAAATCAGTAGTACTTTACATCCATCATAAAGAACATTTTATGGCTGCTACTTGCTTTTTTTTAACCTTAACTACCTATAGTCCTCGCTCAATATTTAAGAAACATTTCTTTTTCTGTTGAATAACCAGTCAACCTAATTACCGCAATAAGCAATACAGATACCCACCAACAACCTCCCTTTGCACTGTGTCCACTATACACATAAAACTGGGAACCAACCGTTCCTAATCTCCAAAAAAAGAAGCGGTTTAATTACATCATTATATACACATTTATCATACACAGTTAAAATTCTTTCTTTTTACATATAAACACTCAGATCTGCAAACCCTTCTTCTCCTGCTTTATTTTTTTCCTCTTATGTAGTGATGTCTCGCATAAAGTTAAACTCTTATAAGATAATTTACACATTTCTCAAAATGTCAATCTAGCCTATACCGGTTTATATACATGAATTAATTATTTCGTCATGAAACGTAATCATCCTCACATTATTAACAAATGCTAGAGGGAAAATTAATTCTCTAATAATAAAAAAAAACACTTTTGCGGTCCACTAAACTGAAACAAAAAAAATCTTACTTGGTTAATACCTAAATCATTGTTAGGAGTTCTCCAATCCTCAAATCTTAAGACTCAAAAATACGCTTGTAGGTTTTTTATAATCATAATTTTTGTTGGATGATAATATATTCCATCTTTCTTAAAAATTAAGTATACAAGAAAAGAAAAGTGACAACGGGAAAAACGGAAAATACGTTGTGGGAACGTACCTCTCTCAACTAGTTAGTCTTTAGATAATGTGTAAGAAGATGCGGTGACAAATAAAAGATACTAATATTACAATTATGTACACTGAAGTAATTAAGCCCGTGTCAAAAAACGAAATAACAATACCAGTGTGGGTAAAATCCTAACCTATCGTCTTCAGAGAATAAGTAATCAACAACAACTGTGGTTCTGGAACACTGGCTGTTAAAAATAAAAAGCCTTCCTTTCTGCACATTTTTCTAGTAGTACTTATTTAAATACGGACAACGTTCTGAGAAAAGAAAAGACGTTGCTTCACGGTATATTACTCTCATGTCGATATTCTTTTGTAATTTCTAAAAGCGCGCCATTACTTTTACATTACTCACAGATAGCTTTTTTTACTTCTTCATATATGTATACACAGGCATAAAAATTGAAAAAAAAAATTGAAAAAAAATTATTGGATCATTGGTGAGGCATGATGGGACATGCGGATACACAACAATTAAAAATTTCATTTTCCTTTGTTCATGAAAAAATTACAGTATAATAAAAAACCGGGTGAAATATCAGTTACGTGATGCACCATCGTTGCGAGATGCACTTTTTTCCGTCAAATGCACATGTTTTGTTCCAGGGAAAGTAATTATCCCAAATTTCAACTTTTTCCTAATAGGCATGTTAGCTTACTACACGAATTGGGTCAACACACACCTACTAGTTCTATTTACAGGTAAGTATTCACAATAACAGTAAAATGTTATGCTTTCGTCTTCCATTCATTCTAAATGCTATACTTGTGAGATATCATGTACGCATGTGGTAGCTCATTGTGATGAGTAGTCAAATTAGCACTCTAAAAAAATTTTGGGTCACACGCGTCATGACTTAAATCATGGACAACTCGGTGATGTGGTCCACCTTCTCGCCCCTCTCGTGCCGCTCCCACATCTTCGTGTACAACCTTTCCAGGTCAGCTGCGTAATTGACTGCGTCAAACAGGCTGCTCTCCGCCCTCGCCTTCCACACTTTGGCACGAATGGCCTTGAGACTAAAGAATGAAAAAATAATTAATT
>JAHZNF010000038.1:0-20382 GCA_027744215.1 Troglopedetes dispersus | reverse complement strand
GTGTTGGCATGGACTTACTCATTAAAAAGTGCAAGTTGGATTGACGATTGTTTTTCTTGGTTGGAGTTTTTTTTAGTTTTCAAATGAGGACATGAGCTTGAAATATTTTTTGAGTTTCTGGGGGAAATTCATTAAAATGGTTTTACATAGCTATCTTTTATTAATATGATGCACCAAAGTTATGTATACAGAGTTGCTAAAAAATTAAAGAAACAGAAAAGCTCAATGAACAACAATCAGAAATAGTAAAACCTTTTTATTTTTTTCAAGTCTGTTTTTAAAGGAATTTTAATTCAGATATATTTAGTTTTAACTTCCATGTGGCAATTTTTTTCAGCTCTCGCATCATCTAACTTCCTGTCTCCAAATTTCATCCAGTTTACTTCCACGTGTCTTCGTCAGCCGTATTCTACATACAAATTTTTCAAGGAGCTTTCTCCACAACTGTAACACGAGGTGTCCAGGTTGTCATGCGCCTAAATCGCTACAAAAAGTATACTAGCTGATATATTTGAGTATTGGAGACTAACATAAAAGACAAACAACAGAAATTTTATTTACAGCGACCGTTTATGGTGACTCAGCGAGAAACTGATTTCACTATTTTCCAATTACAGATTTGCAATGACAACTGCGCAACATCCTTTCATTTTTTAGATTAAAATAATCATTATCCACTTTTATATCAAAGACTTTAGCTTAATTTTTTCTGCGTTTACGTGCACAATGAAATTCACTGCTCCAAAAAAGGTAATTTATAAAACGTTGGCTTGATTTTTAATAATCATATGATGACCTTCTCCTTTGCCAATGCCATGTGAGCATTTTAATTTCTGTTCACTTTGTATTTTTCTTTTTGAAAAGTTGCAAAATGCAAAAATGTAACACTGCCACTACCACTACTTAAACGGTTTCACAAGCTACCTCTCCCAACGAAATGAAGTAAACGCGAAAGCACATAGTGGTGCGCGTCTTCATCTGCCAACACGTAGTTTCCCCTCAAGCTAGTGGAAATTTTGCTCACTAGGGAGAGATGCTAACCACTCATGTCCAACCTAGTCACTCGATTATTTATCAAAGCTTGTTAAATATATTATGCATACTGTAGTGAAGTCGGAACATCATAAGACTTCTACTATGATAAAATACTAGATAATTTTTTCACGTTGAAATGTCCAGACTGACAGCGCGACCAATGACCTCGCTCACCCAACTGTCAACTCTCCGAATTTTATATTCTACCGTTTTATTTAACCATGCGCAGATAAATACAAGCTTTCAAGATTTTGACGTAAAAGGGAAAGTGAATTGACAAAATAATTAAAGCACAGTGAATTCTGCCAAGCCTTACCTAACATTTTCCTGGCTTAATTCCTGCAATACAAGGCAAGAACTAAAAAATAGGGTACCTCCAATCACAAAAATACTGAACTCTGGGTTCATGCATTTGAGAAGTCACATTTCTCCAATGAACGTTCTGCTTCATTACAAAAAATATTCAAGTTTTACGACAAACATATTCCGTCATGGATAAAACTTAATGGATGTTGGTAGGTAATCACTTCATTAATCTATTTTTTACAGATATACACTGGAACCTATATATATTCTAATCTTTTGACTGGAATCGTTCTTATCATCATTGTTCATTTTAAGCATTTAATAGTTTGTATGAAAATGTTCCTTGAAGTCCTTCCCGTTTGTGCAACGAACCAACTTCTTCAATCGATCTTACCAGCCACAAAATTTTACACTGTGATGTAACAGCGTTTGGCTCAATTGCCTCCAGCTCCTTGCCATTGTTTTTTTTTCAGTCTGCAAAACCGGCAAGAAAGTTGAAAGCCTGTCTAGCTGTTGTGTTAGAAGAAAGTGGAAGCATATTACATATTCTCTGTGAATGAAACCACGCGGGACAAAGATTCGGCAGTCGGTCTAACTGCACATATAAGCCAGGAAGAAAAAGTAGAGGTCCAAAATGTTTCCTTGTAATGTTAAAATTATGCGAGCGCTAGTGGCAAAAAAAAATTGCATGTAACACTTCCACAATTCACGGTAGCCTGACATGATGCTTTATCAAAACTTGTGGGGGTATTTTATGGCTGATGACTGACGTAGTGCGCTCGCTGACACATCATGCACGACAAATGGCATTCAGAGACACATTAAACTCTGCATCGGTGCATTTTTTTATCCGAATTTCCATCACATTCTTGCAGGAATACTATTGTCAAAATAATAACTGCGCTGAAGATTTTGGTAGCAGAATAAAAAATAGTATATTACGTACCCTGCATTTTTGTTGCTACAATAATAAATACAACCTACGCACACACAGTTCTTTTAGAACAACAAAAGACTTTATATAGTCAATGCAGTTTTAGTTTATAACCGTTTATATTTTTTTACAACTGGACATGTATTGAAAAATGGAACCAGTAAATTAAGAATGTTGTGGAATTGTCACATGCACCTTGTCTGACTTTTCTTTCAAGTCTGACGGTGGCGACGAAGCCGGAAGCGCAGTTGGACAACAAAGCTCCCATATACTATAATCATTTCTATTTCATGCACATTTCTTTAGAAAATGAGAGTTCAACTTACTTTCCCTTAAAAAATAAACATGAAATGCATGCGCAACTCTGGCTGTGGTCATCAGAAATGTTTGGAAACGGCCGAAAAAAGGAGTTTTTAATTCTCTTACTTCAAGACCGTTGTTAGCTTACCTGCAGCTGCGTCGGTATCCATACTATTGAATATGTTTATAGTGAGATGAGTTATCTAACGAGGGCAATGTATGATGCTTGGCAAAATAAGTTTTAACTGGATTACCTATATTTACGTAACGACCCTAAACAATGTAAAATTAAAAGTAATCGATTGATTCCGATGTAATTAAAGTAAAGGTCAGGGGATTCTGTTCCCGTTCGTGACATGAGAAAGGTGGTGGTTATGTACGTCCCTCCATAAAAATTGTGTGTAAATACTGCAAATTATTCAGCGTATTCGATTGCAAATATACGCAGTGTTTACTTCGTCTAACTGCCAATGCTGGGTGGCCCCAGGATTGACATTTCGGACTCATAAATCATTTATTCCAGATCAAGGTAACAGCAAGGTTTGCACATTATTCACTTATCCTTTTGTGTAAGTCATTTCAGCAAAATGATTAAATGAGAAATCGAGGCGTTTGGTTGTTTAGTAAGTGTTGGATGGATATAAGATAATACGGCACTGCAGTTTTGTAAAATGTTTGGTGTTCAAATACAAAGTGTACGGGGTTTTCCATTAAACATTGCGATTTGACCTTTATTAAAAACCGGTTATTAAATATTATTATTATTTAATGATCTACAAGACACAGTTTAGTTTAGTTGGACAAATCTGAGTCAGCAGCGTGTATTTATAATAGTGACAGGCTGTGCAGAATTAACCGACAAGACAAGTGTGACAAGTCAGCCTGTATATGAATCATGCATTTTTTGTACATGAATTTGTTCTTTGTCCCATTTGTCCGGATCCCATACTGTTCATTTATTCATTCATTCAATTATTCGGGCTTTCATTAGCTAAAAGTCGATTACCTCATTACAACTAGTGTTGTCCATGTAGCAGCACTGTTGTAGTGATGTCATTGATTGTGTAGGATCGCATCAATGAACCTAGTTAGAAGGAAATAGTGCGCAAAGAATGTGTCACAAAAAATGCATAAACTTATAATCAGCTCCATTCATCAAATCCTTTTTTGACTACCAGAAAGTTTATCCCAAGCACAGCCTGCAATTCTTTAGCATCAAATATGTATTATTCAGTCACTACGTATGGTTTGGGTATGAGTGTGTGTCTGTCCGTCTGTTAGTGCGATGTCTTCAAAATGACAAAGATTTTGGGTTTGCTGGAAGTTTTAGTCCACATTCCGCATCCCTAGTTACGAAATTTGAATTTTTAATAATAATTTTCACCAACGACTAATTTTGAATTGCCATAAGCAAATGTTACAACTCAGTTTATCGAAAAGTGAATTCAAAATTTGTAAAGCGTTTTCGCAAATAGTTAGCACTTTTCTACAATTGTGAACTATGAGAGAAGTGGTCATGAACAATGGAAAATTTGCGCATACCCAGTAAGAAAGGTGAATACCTGAGGCGAAAATGTAGCGCGAGATCTGCATATGTAAATACATTGATACTATTTTTGCCAAGTTTACATGGGCAAGTCAGTCACGCACAGTTTACTCACAGCGGGTAATAATTCACAAATACGCAGTTGAAACATAGGATTTTTGCGGTCAAAAACACGCGAGAGGAAAATGCAATTAATTACTGGTAAAATCCCTGGAAAAAGGATTTCCGGAATGAAACTGTCAATATTTTTATGACAAACATATTGTAAAATAACTTTTCGACTTGTGAAAAGTGTTGTTCCTCCGATGATATTTCCAACACGAGTAGCTAGGTTTATTATTCAGCAGATCGATGTATTCCAACAAGGCACTCTAATGAGATGTATCCATGATAGTCATATAATCGCTAATCAGTTGCTAACATAATTCCAAGTAGGTAATGCTATTACATGATGCCAGGAGAGTTAATATCTTTAGCCGCAGCAGGAGAAGCATTGCTCCGCATTGTTTTACACCTATAAAGCAAATCGGCCGATAGCTCGTTACTGCTGTAATCTGGTCACCAATAATTTACCAGTTGCCTAATCATTACATATTTATAGCCAAATTTTTTGAATATTTCATTTTTTAAATTTTCTTTAATCGAGATCAAATAGGGTTACGGCGCAAAAAAGTCTCTTAAATATTTGACTTCCAATACCTTCAAAAGTATTTAGCTTTCTTTTAATGTGATCATACGATTAAGACATTTAATGTCGAGTTGTCCACTCTGACTCATACGTAAAGTAAGAATCTTAGCATTTTTCGTCGTCATTTGGTCTGTACTTTTCTATTCCAACGGTACCTAATTAATATAAAAATAATAGCTATCCTGTGCCAGGCAAGTTGGATTTTATTACATCATTGCAACCACAATAAATTTCATTCAAACTTAGAATGGTGCACAAAGGAAATGTTGTGCTTATGAATTTTATTGTTTTACGATTAGCAAAGTTTATGGACACACATTGCGCACTCAGGCTCTTTGCTACAATTCATTAACCAAAGGTCTCTCCAGTGGTAACACGAAAAAGGACTGGAATTTCATTGTATAGTTTCGCTTGAGATTTGGAATGTGAAGGGCTACATAATATATGACTCAATCTTTGAGTGGTACTTGGCAAATGTGAAATGTCGAGTGTATTCAACTTTGGAGCAGTTGGTTTTTGCTACATAGCAAAAATCTAGAAGCCGACCATTAAAAAAGAAATTAATGCCAGGTGAGACGGAAAGTAAAGTAAACTTCTCATTTTTATTGTTACTTTTGGTGCACAAAAACACGACTGAGATGATTTGGGCATCTCGCAGAAAAGCATGCAGGATATGGCAAGCAAGATATTGCTGTGGTACCCTATTGTCACTGTTAAAATGAGTTTTCCCTATTCTTTTTCCCGCCTCACTTCCGCAAAGAATTCAAACTGCTCAAAACGTCTGTTGTAAATCTTACACGACTCCGAGAGAATTTCCCCTGACCAGGTTGGTTATGGCTTTGGACATGCATCAATTTTGAAAATTCATTGCAACCTAGGATAATTATTTTCCCCTTTAATATTACCTCAACGTATTTCCCAAGCATTTCCTCATGAACTTCTTCTAAAGCGTAAGTAAACGAAACGGAAGCGGATCGTGCCTTCTGTCTCGATAAATTATAGGTAAAAAAAATATGGCACGAGCCTCATCCTGCACTTATCCATGGAAATTGTCAAAATAAAAAAAGTCATACTCATGCCATTACAATTTTGCTTTCTATTGAAACAAACAACAGCACCGGCAACGGAGGAGCATCACTGTATCGAACAAAAAATGGAATAAATGACCATGACAAACTACAAAATTACATTACTACAATATCAATATGGCACGCATGGTCCATACTGCCTCTCTTTTAAAGGGGGATTTAAAGGGATGCAGGTGATCTGATCTGAATTGATGGTTATGATGAGGATGATGACGAGGATGATGATGATGCAAACTTGACTGCATGCATGAATTCATGCCTTATGAACTTGCTTGTTGATGCGAGCATCTTTGTTCCTTTTTTTTAAGCTTTGCATGCTTGCCCAAAAAAATTGTGGGGGAAATACTGCTCCTTTTCCTAGACGGAAATGATCCAACTTCCGATATTCATACGCGCTCGAACAAGTAAGGCACTCGTTGTGCTTCTCATATGTCACATCTCAAAAAAGCGTAGAAAAAAACGTAGATGCACAATGAAATATGTTTTTTGGTGGGAAGACAAATACGAAATGTTTTGTAAAAAGACGAAACGATGAAGTGAAAGGTATATGCACTTTTAATGTTATCTGTAACTAGCTCACCAACACACAAAATTTACATACGAAACATATGGTGTGATACGATAAGTTGGAAGAAAATTAATGTGCTTGCTTCCTTACTTGCGCGACGCGACGCGGTACGCACACAGACAGCAGCTTGCCTCTGCATATAATTTCTTTTACAGACGACACCACCACCGGGAAATTCCCTCGACTCTTTCACGAAGAATGTTCTTGAGGAGGTGTTAATACCGTTGATTACCT
Organism: Troglopedetes dispersus; assembly: GCA_027744215.1. Lineage (NCBI taxonomy): Eukaryota > Metazoa > Arthropoda > Collembola > Entomobryomorpha > Paronellidae > Troglopedetes > Troglopedetes dispersus. Next base: position 13,683 of record JAHZNF010000038.1, on the reverse strand, counting down.
GAACCAAAATGAGCAAAAATGTTGAGCCATGTTTTTTGGGTGAAATTAGTGCACTTTGATTCGGATTTAATGAAAGGCGCCAACACTAATTAATTCGTCGTTGAAACAAGTGTGTGAATTACTACCATGCCATTAACTTATGCACAGGCTTGTTAGGAGGAACGATGCGTGAGGTCTGTATTTACTCTCTAAACATTTCATTCCAAGTGACTTTGCTCCACTCACTCGAATCTATTCTTGAACACTGAATCTGGATTATCGTTAGACTAGTTTCCTCAAATTATGCAAATGAAAGTGAAAATCTGGAATAGTGTGGTTCCTTGCCTTGTTGTAATTTTAGAAGATATTCACTTATCTACTCTTAAAGTCTATGCTTCTTCTATTTTTGGGATCATGTGGGACAAAAATAGTTTTTCTTTATTAGACTCAAAATCGTAGATACTTTAAAAACCTAACATTTCAACGGAAATTTTAAGTCGAGAATTATTATTCCAAATGGAAAATTACAGGAGAAATATTATGGGGGCAGCTACTGTGGGTGAGGCGGCACAAGACATTATCAAAACACTGCGGTAACTTGTAACAGAACTACATTAATCTACGGCAGAAGTATGCATGTAACGAGTAAGACTACACTTGACCGCTCGCTCTACCAACAACAAATATACCAAAAAAAAATCCATCACAAATAATAATAAGTACTTTATCAAAAGGATCATAAAGATAAAGAGACTACGCGACTTACCATTTTCATGTTGTCATCATTATTGACAGGCTTCTTAATACACTTTGACGCATTGGTAAATTTTCCCATGTGGAAAAAGTATAACATTATCGGTTCAAATACCTAAACCGAAAGAGGAGAGGCCGTCAGGTGGGTTCGTGTGGTGTCTTTTTTTACTTGATAATATCCGAGATAGAAATGAGAGAAGGCAGTAAAACACTTGATCCTTTTTTTTACCTCACGCTACAGTTTGTACGAAAAGGGGATCCCATACGCAAACTTCACTTCTGTAATATGTATCAAACCTTTAGCTCTAAGGAAATAGAGAAAAGGAGGGGAATTTACCACATAAAAATTATGTCTTGGTCGGAGTCCATCGACATGTTTTTGTAGTATCGTGTGCGTGAAGCTTCTGTGAAAAGGGATAGGGAAGGTATCCCTTCAAAGCAAACCCTTTTCCGCATCAAGTTGCACATTGCATGTGCGTGAAAATAAAAGAAACGTCCGCATCTTTATTTACTTCGGAGGCAGGCACGTAACATCTGCCAAGGAAGATGTGATCAAACCGTTGAAAATTGAATCCTTTCGCGTTTTTAAGTGGAAACTACAAAAGCTCGTGCCTACTACACATCCCTTTCATGCGCCTTTTTCCTCCTTCCGTTTAAACTTTTATTGTTATTTTTTTTTGTTAAAACGTTAAAAGGAATTTGAAACTTGTTGATGGACCTTTAAAAATGATCCCTGTCAGTTCGCATTATGTAAGTGAGTGGGCACAATATATTTAATACATTAATCAAATCAGTAAGTCAATAATCTCCAGGGCTATCTTGGCGTTGTTAGTTTAATCCTACTCAAGTAACGAGACATATTTATGATTTTAGATAGGAAGCTAATAATTTTAGTCCATGGAAATGTATCTATCATTTGTCTGGGTTATATGCAAACAGCAAAGTTAGTTAAAATGATGTTAGATTTAACATTATAAAAATAATTATTCATTAAGCACAAATTTCTTTGGATCAGTTTGACTTGAAAAATTACGGAAATTAGCCAGATATTCTAGTCCAAGATTGTACACATATTTTCCGTAAGTATTGATCAATTTAGAATATCTTAGCGTTACCAATCCGCTAAAGAGATAGATTTTTGTTGGGAAACTGCGTCGTCTCTCCGCTTAGAATAATAAATACTTTTTCGGTTTCACAAACGGATCCGACTTTTCTTTTTTTGAAACATCATTGCACACTAAGGAGGAAACGCTCATCCGCTATTTTATAGAGTGAAGGCGAAGAATGCAAATTGAGATGGTCGGGTGATTATTTGACTTTGTTTTCCCCTCTAATTAGTTGCGACTGAAGAAATATGTGGTGAGAAGCGCACCATAAATCAAGGAGTAAATATGCCGTCTCGGTGCTTCTCCTTCCTCTCACTTTCAATGAAAGCGAGACTGTTTGGCAATAATGTGGGTATGCAATGCAAACAGGCATATTGTGTCTTGTTGTTTGTTCCATAAAATGTGACACTAGCCAGCCCCGAAAAAAAAGACTCATTTTGTGTTGCCCCCTCCACTCTATTTGTCTTCCTAGTTTCGCACACATGCGTAATAATAAATTGTCTCCCAGGAGTTGTCACTTGGTGCAATAAAAAATTTATACCGCTGAGCCAATTATATGATCAATGATTAGCACGGGGAAGAATGCAATATTATCGGGACCGTTGTTGTTTCACCAACGAGAAATATTATATGTTTTGGTGATCATTCCGGGGTGATTTATCAGGTGAAATGTGACGCTAGTCTGAGATAACATGTCCCTTTCGTTTATGATTCCAAATTTGTTACTTCGGCGATGTATATATTCTAGAAACGAACCTTTTTTATTTTTAACTAAACCACGGTTGCAACGAGGTTGCTCTTCTTGCCTCCTTCACCAAGAACGCATGCAAAAACCAATATAATATGACTATAATGAAAATCACCAAGTCTTATTCACTTTTACTTATATTAATATTGGCTCAGCCTATGGTTTGGCAAAAGGCAACTTGACCGATTATGTCAAACTGTAAACTGAATAACTTTCGAGCTTGCTGAAGAAAAGGCCAGCCAGAATATATTTTGTACCCAATCAACTCTCAGGAAGGAGGCAGGATTAGGGCAGAAAGGACAACAAGCGTGCTTGGATTTTATGATCATGACATGACTGAGGTAATAATGACGGCAGTTTTTAAAAATTCGTCATATGTATATTCGTGTGTTGATCGATACGGAAATTGTTGGAGTAGAAGGAGAAAAGCAAAACGGAAAGTCGGCTATGTATGTACCCAAGCCAAGTTGTTGAGGAAAGGCTAGACAAATGACGTGTTGTTTTGTGTTAATGGCTCAAATTATGAATCGGAACGGAGAATACACGAGAAAGAAAAGGGAAAAAACTGGTGAAGTGCTGGTAAGTGCATGTATTTAATTTAACCTAAACCGTATCACTTCTCCGTTGATCTGTTGAGATCAAGCAAACAAGGCGACGGTGATGCCAAGCATATCTGTGTGCGCCAATTAACAATGCAAATTCAAAATATCCCCCGTTCTTCGGTTTTGGGAGAAGTGAGCTGGTTCAGCTATGCCAGTTAGCTCATCATCATCAATTACATGACTTGAGACATCCAGCTTTTGTTTACATTCGGGGAACACGTATTAAATAAAAAAAGAGGATTTAATGAGAGTAAATCTCTCTAATAAAATGCTCCTTGTGGTGAAATAAAATATGCACAGATGAATGCTAATTGCGAGGAATTTTTTTTAAAGAGAAGAGAAAACATGGGAGAGGGCATTAGAGGTCTTCGAAATATTTTTTTTTCCTAACAAGCATACACCCAAACTATGCATTTGTACTTTGTTTACTTTAGAAGTAGGGATTTTGAAAGAAACGTTTGCATTTCCCAGAGAAGATATTTACTAATATGCTAAACCCCTTGATACATTCATATAACTTTTAAGCATGCATCACGGATACTTTGGGATTTTCAAGGAAGCCAGAAGGAAGCAACAAGAAACCTTTACATAGTATTCAAGATATTTTGAATTGAACACATTTGGAAAACTTTAGTAGTCATCTTTCCTTGATTAAATGGCCTTTTCAACCCAAAAATTTGGAAGCCACAGCTGAGCTTCATCCTTGGTATAGAAGAGTATCATTATAATTACGGTTTATGTGATACAGATACTGCTTTCGGCCTTAAATATTCTGTTTTGGAAATTACATTTATTCAAGCAGACACATTAATATGCATATTGCACACACATCTGTATTCTCATTCTCATTTCGGGAGAATGAATGAGTTGCATCAATCCAACTCATCAATGTTGGAAAGAGTAAAACAAATGTGCTAAAATAAATTACAACTGGTTCAGTCATCGACTATATTGACGACGGAAGATTACATTACATTACCTGCGTAATGTAATGAAACAGGTCGAACGAACGAGGCAAGTTTTGCTGGTTATGCATGCGCATTCTTTTGTGTACCCATGTGATAAGACGGAAATGTATGAATGGGCAAATAATAACTGTGCTTAATATAGTTTTCTGCTGACTTCCATAAAATTGTTGACATTTCTGAAAGAAGAAGGTTGTTCCAAACCACGCATAAGTTGAACTGAAAGAGTACATGTAAACCAAACAGTCGCTTAATTAAGAAAGGGGAAAGCAGTGGCCATTTCAAAATTGTACGTTTTAGCCTTTATGAATGCAAAGATGATTTATGTGTGCGTACGCTTTAAAAATTATTTGGATACATTGTTGCGGAGAAGAATGGATGATAATGTAACACATAAAATAGGGTATCAAGCAGGTCCACTCGTTTATCGATTGTAAACAATAATAATAAAAGTTTTGTAAAAAAAATCGACCAGGACTACGAAGTAATGATAATATACATGAACATTCTAATTTTGTATACACAAATGTACATTTTATACATGCATCCATCAGGGAAAAAATAACCGACAATGATGATGAGTGAGGACACAATTATTAGATCGTAGTCCAAATAAAGTTAAAAGTTTCTGTCTGTTTTAATGTACCATCCACCGAAGAGAAAATGAAATGGTGGGAAAAGCAGGAAAGAAACTTTGTGTGGGAAAAGTGTGATTGGTGAGACATTAATATATTTATGACTTTACTCACGATCAAAAGAGTGAATGTCTAGGTGCCCATCCAGTGGATAAAATCCTGGAAAATGTATGCATTAATCCATGGAATGGCCACAGACAATAACAATGTACATACACGCATGCAACACGAAAAAAAACTTTAGCTTACCTAGAATTGTAAATACCACCCTTCTCGCTTTTTCCATGGGAAGGGGGGAGAAGGACAAACAACAATGTAATAATATTTATATATTTTTAAAATGTATGAACCCGATTTCATTTCCGAAAAAAATTAATTGACACAGCAACATCAACAATAAAAACCAAACTTGCTAATAAGATATCGCGAGAAAATTATATGGAAGCGAATGACAGTTTTCAGTTGTGTGCACATGCAGGAATCTATATTGTGCTCTCTCTCTGCTCAGTTCAGCTTTTCTCATGAAACAAAAAAAGGTGGGTTCTTTTTTATTGTTAGGAAGAAGAAGGGTAGCAAAAGCAATAATGGAAACAGGCAGTACCATTGACCATGTGCACCACGATCACTTTTTTTCCTGGTGGAAGACAACGACCATCATGATCATCATCATCATATTACTCTCGTGCCAATTGAGTGTTCATCCCTGTTTACTAGCGCCCTTTCTTGCCGGAACTTTCCTGACAAGCACACTCATTTTATAGAAACCCAGGCAGACATAGCAGTCCCTTCCTTTTTGTCTCATACACTTGTCTGCAATTCATTTTTAAAGGTCTCACTGACTGAGTGACATCGACGAATGGACTCGGGACTCATGTCCAGAATCCACATAATAATATAGAAACTCCTCTCTTCTCATATATATTGGTGTGTTTTCAACTCTTAAAAAATGCATGCACTGTCTGTGTGTATGGAATTCATTTGTTTCCCCAAGAATGGCACAAGCACTTGGGACACTTGGCGAGATCAGTCAACGAACACATGGGGAAACTAAATGTATGCTTCTGCCATCGTTGGTGTGAACACTTCTGCATGATATGCAGGTAAAAATATGTGTACCACTACTTCTGAATGCGTGGTGGGCCCTGGTTTCGTGTCTCATTTTCTTCATCATCCTTTTTTCTCTTTAATAATATTATAATGGAAATAGCAGAGCCCACATGTTTGCTGTAAAAAAATGAAGTAATAAAGTACATAACCTAACGTTTCCTATAGCGTACTATATAGAACTCATATATTTTTTTATTATGCCGCCACCACCGCCGCCGCCGCACTAGGTCTTTACTATCACACTCGTCTCTTACGTAAGAAAATATAATATTAGATTCTGCACTCAGACCACTGCTCCTCCTTCCTATAACATGTTACTATCTTATATAGCTCGGCTCAGTAATACTACAGAAATAATGATGATAATATTACCACACTTTTTACTCACACTTTTACATATTTAAGAGCAGTGACTGACTGGTTGGACGAAAAAAAAGTGATATTATGCGTTGGAGGAGTACAAGTACGAATAATGACGATGTGCATTGAAATTGAGAACTGTTTCCTTTCTTTTTCCCCATTCTTTCTTTTTTCTACGTGTGCGTGTCTCTTCTTTTGTAGAATCGAAAAATACTATACATGAATATATGTATATATGTTTTCTCTCTCTTTCGGAATTAATGGTGGCTGCGATAGTAAATATTATGCACATGTTCCCTTACATGACTCCACTTCTATTATATTCCACTCTTCCTCCAAAGCTCGTTTCTAGTTTTTTTTTTGTTTCTCTCTTACTCTTCGAAAAATGAAATGAACCAACTGATTGACTGACTGAAAAAAACGTATCGTTTCCCCGTTTCTGTATAAGAGTGTGTGCACTGTGCACACAATGGGAGCAATATGTAGGTAGAAATAGTAAATAGTAAGTAGTAGTAAAAAAAAGTTGTGTGTCAAAGTCGAATTGTAATAGTAAGTTTCGTCGTCGTAAAAAAACTGCTACATGCATGTGTGGCTCTGTGTGTGGATAATATGTAATGTATGGATGTAGTATAAAAGGGAATTCAAATCGCTTGAGTAGTTTTTATAAAGAAAACTCCTCTTAAGTAGGTGTATAATATGCAACAACATGGGAGTTATATGGCAAGATGGTGCTTCAGCAAAACTAAGTCTTTTCTATTCACACAATCGTTCGTAGTTCGTGTTTGTATGTGTGTGCTTAGCTGAAGCTAAACGAATTGTTAAAGAAGTTAGACCTTTTCCTTCGCCTTTTCTGCTCGTTGTCAGACTGTCACTATTGTAACTTTTTTTGTTCTGGTATGTAAATAAGTGAGAAAGTTGAGCCATGCTAAAAAGACCAAAAAAGTTTAGAAAGAGAAAAAAATCTAGAGTAATACGACTTTTGCGACATATGTAATATGCATGTTGCAATATTGAAACAGCGGGCTAGTGTAGCATGCCTTCGCGACACTGTCAGTTGTAGTGATTTTCCACCATTGTCACAAATTTCCATGCATAATGAAATCGAAATACTGAAAAAAATTACAACTTGAATCAAAATAAAAATAATTTTACTACACGGCGAACACGCATTAGCGACTGTCCTTTGACTCAACCTCGAGAACTTTTTAATATATCTGCATCTACAAATGTGGTCAAGATGCTCGGAGACTTCAGATATGATCACTAAAGATACGGGCTGAATTCTCCGAAATGAACTTCTGTGTGCTGGATTGCTAAGCTCCGTTAGAGCTTTAGATTCCCTCTTATTCAATGTATATTTTTTTATAAAAAATACCGCTATATTCTCATTTACTTGCTTTGTACAATGCAACGATTTTTTATAAGAATTTTTTTGTTCGCGATAAGTCGGGTGGCGAAAGAAGAAAAACTGCATGGCAAATACTTTGCGACAAAAACAACATTTCGTAATCATTGATGCATAATGCTCCATACACATATGTATGTACACAAAAATACACAGACAAAAACAACGTAAACGGGTGCATAGTATTATCATCAAGTTTTTCAGAACAGCAGACGTTATGCACTCCAAGAAGAAAACTGATGATGATGACAGAAAGGAAAGTATTTCAGCCAAGGAAGTGCTGCGACGTCCATGCGGGTCAAACTGGTAAAGTCGGAATGTGCAAGTCAAGTTGTTAGGTAGTATCATGGAACTTATGTTTTTGGTTTCTCGTCCCTTTGTTGGACCGTCCCTCTGAATACACTGGTCGAAGCTGAAATTCGATAGCTAAAAATATTTTTCGCCCGAATTAGAATTTCTTAGTAAAATGAGTGCTTTACTAACTCCAGGATTCATCAGCCGACCTATTAAAAATTGGACACGAATCACATCTGCTTGTCAAAGAAAAATCTTATTGATTTTGCTGAAAACAGGTTATCAGAGAGTAATTTCAATTAATAAAATGAACGTTTCTCAAGTGGTACGCAAAATGTTAAAATATACTTGAATGCAAAGGACGAAGGAGTAAAAATTTTTCAAAAGCATATAGGAAGTATTCTCGACGTCAATAAATAATCTTCAATGATGTACACCTGCATGTGGAGGACTGTATTACAAATTGAAAAATATATCCTGACCCATGATTTGCAAATCTTCTTCACGATCATTCGCTGTCCTTTGTTATTTGATGGATGGCATGAAAAAATATAAAAGTCTATAGAGATTTCACCCCCGTGTGCAGTGTGTGGAAGCAAATTAAAATACTACATATTTGCATGACGTGTGATGCAGAAAATGAAGTGGAAGAACTTGGTTTACCTTACAAAGTAAAGGACATAAAGGAATCCGTTTGAATACTAAGAATGGAGGACCTGCTCATTCCACCTTTAATTTTCAACGAATTCGCTAATTTTTATTGCTCCCTTTTCACGTATCAGAAAACAAACAAATACCAAACCAGTCACGGTGCAGAATGATGCTTCAATTAATGCAAGTGACTAATATTAGTGACCAGGAGAGTTGGAAATGCAAAATTCTGCATAGCATGGGCTTCGTTCTTTCTTCTCAGAAGTGATTTTCCCGGTCCTCGGTGTTGGTGCAAGACTTTATTTTTTTACTGTTTTGTTTCTTGCAAGGTTGGACACAACGAAAGAGGCGGGTATGCAAGCATGCCAGTTGTAAGTGCCAAGAAGGAGTACTCACTCACGTTGAAATACGATTTCGTAGTTCGGCAGAAAGAAACAAAAAAACCTGGAAAGGCAATGTGGAGCTTAAACACGGGAAATGAATTGCAATGGAAGAAATGCGAAACCTTTCGTGTGTGAGTTGCCGCTTGTGGAGGCATAGCTAGTAGAAATACATCGTGTGTGTTTCGTGGAAGCGGCGAAAAAGCATTAAAAACTCTGCTTTTAGTTGGATTAGTGGGAGCAAAGCTTTTAAAATGAATGGACACACGGGTGAAACATGGAAACGACGCATTGATTGAGCACAGGTGGATACGTAATAATAATACTCCAGAGTCCTCGTCATTGACACGCTTCTCCTCGTAGTCGTTTCTGGTGTCAGGAATTTTGTTTTTCAGTCAAGTCGTTCTTGTTGGAGATGGCTGCTTCCGACGACGGAGAAACTATCTCCACCTACATAAAGTAAATTCGTTATCAACTGAAGGCACCGGTAAAAGAGGACACAGCCCTGATCTCATATAAAACTTGTAATTTTATTAATTTCTCATCACAAACACGCATGAATGTACCATTTTGCTGGCGGAGGTACAAGTGAGAATTTAATTTTTAATCGGTCAATTTAATCAAACCTACAATCTTGCTCAATTTCCCAAGAAGCTTTCTCGACCAGAGTCAGACTGCGAAAATGAAATTAATTATTCATTCCCCCGAATGTTTACCCTCTCTCCTTCTCCTTCCCGTTTCCTGAATGACTTCATAATATTTGACTTTTCCGCATAAGTCCGTTGTAGTAAGCCATTAATCTAATTAAAAATTTCCACCTCAGCTCTGACATCCCTTTTAGGTCACACAGTCTTTTCATAAGAATTTCATGTGCCTACCTTACCTCCTCAAAATTTTAATAAAAAGGATTTTTCGCAAGCAACCAAAATTTTGAGTATCCTTCAGGTACGTAATGTTTGCGCACACATGCGGGAGTACAAGTAAAAAAAACTGACCAACTGCAACAATACGGTAAAAGAATTTCTAAAGGATTTACATACGAGTGTTCCCTCCACCTACTCCAGCCTTGCACGTTACGTATAACAAGTGTGCTCCTGTGCTCGTAAGTCGTACGTGGAACTAATAACGTATTAATGACCGTCCATCATTTGAGAAGAGAGGCAAGAATGTGGAAGCCCCACCGCCCTACCATCATCACCACACACCACGTTTGTGTGCTATGCCCTTCTTGTGGTTCGAAAGAAGAACAGGAGAAAAAAATGACAAAAAAGTGTTCCAAGTGAGACACAATGCTACAGCAGCAGAGCAGAGGAACGCTCAAGCATTCTAAGTGAAGCAGAAAGAGGAGCAGCAGCATTCTCCACATATTCGCTTTTCACACAACTTTTTTTTTTGTTTTCTGATACTCACTCACCGAGGTAATAATAATATGCGAGAGAGGCAAGAACAGGAAGAGGAAAGGAAGAGAGGAAAAAAGCATGGTACACACAGACTCTGCCTGACTGAGTTTCAGAGTTTACGGAAAGGGGAAAAAGACCAGCATAAGTACGAGCAGTCTGGTTTGGTCATCTTCATTTCAGTGGTAGGGAAAGGCTTGAGCGGAAGGAGTGCAGTGCGATGCTGTTCGTTCTCATTGAATGAAATGACTCGACAGAAGATGTAAGTAGTACGGTGAATTCCGTCCAGCAGCAATGTTGCTGGTTTCGTTGTTGAGTGCGGCAGTGTTCATGCCAGAATTAGTATTGTCCCCGAACCCGCACACTTCTTCTTCTTATCAGGGAAAAAGTCCTGCAATAACTTCAAAATAAAAAAGTGGCTTGTGCTGATAGCAATAAAACAGAAAAAATATTATTATGTTTCATCATCATCATCAACATTATTGTTAATCGACGACATTGTGTTCCGCTCGTGAGACCACATTGATAATTATAATAGACAGGATAATTTTTAAATATCATCAGTAAACATTTTTTTGTTAAATTTAGTGCTTCATTAGATCTGACGAGTTGTTGTGCCGACATTTTCTTTTCATTCGTTGGCTCAACGAAACAAAAAACCAGAGTACTTTTTAGTTCATATTAAATGAATGGTGGGGCCAAGCGAGACACTATGAGATGACGAGACGAGCTATCATTATCCTTCGTCCTTTCGATTTCTTCTGTAGATAATTTGTTACGCTTCAACTAGCCCCAAACTCCGATAGAATTCATTTATTTTGTTTCCCTTTTGGCAAGGAATTTTTTTCAAGAGAGAGAGAGAGAAAATATAAGGTAGAGAGTGAGAGTGTGTACAAGTGCCAACAAGAAGAAAAAAAAAGAGACCACACAGTTTTCGATCGAACTGACCCAGTTCACTGGACTAGTAGTAGCAGGGAACAAGCACTTTTTTCTCTCGCTGGTTGTGTAAGTTGTAACTTTTCAACACTTTAACGAACACTATCAAACTTGGAAAACTTGTGTCTGCGAAAGAACAAGAGAAGAAAGAAAATGCGAAAGTGAAGTTGATAGAACAAGTCAAACGAACAAGGGACCGTTTTCTTGCTTTTTTTCTCCTTCTGTTCAGAGATGTACAAATGATTTGAGAAGGTTTCTCGCCATTTCTTTGCCACCAGTGCATTGTGCAGAAGTTGTTGGTGGAAAGTGAGAGAGAAAGAGAGAGAGAGAGAGACTTTCTAAAAAATACATTGAGGAATGAAAGGCGGATTACAATGCACAAAATAAACTTTTATATGAACATTACATTCATACATATGTAAAAAACAAACTTAGCACTTTTCCTCTTTAGTTTTGAATGTACTTTTTTTTCTAGCAATGCATGTTGGTATAGAAGCCGACATAAAATTCCTTTCCTGACTTTGCTTGAGTGAACCAAGTATATAAAAAAAAGCGCGGTTGCAGCAGCCACTTTTGGTTCCTTCATCTTGTGTGCATTTTAGGAGAAAAAGTCTGAAAAAAATTGAGAGGGACTAGCATACATAATATTATAGGACTTTTTTTGCCTTTGTTACACAAAAAAGAACAGTTGTACAAAACCGTGTTCACACACAAGAAAGGGATAGAGAACACACTCACTGGTCAATGTCTGTAGCAAGTGGTCAGCGGAGAAAAGGAGAAGAAAGTCAAGACATCAAGAACCCCTAGTTTTTCCTCATCTTTTTTGGACACATGCAGAGGTAAAGTTGCTCTTTGTTTCACAAACCATTATCTTTGTTTCTCCAGTATTTTGCTCTCTAGGAAATATGTATCTCAGCATGATACATATAATGAAATGCTCTTCTTAAACAAATGCTTAAAGCTTTCCGAGTCCAAGGAAAAATAGGAGTACTGCCTTTGGCGGATGCAAAGTCTTAGTGAAAAGTTGGTTAACCCAAATATAGGGAAAAGGGTCTACACATTTAGACTACTAACTTGTTACATAAGAGAAAGTTGGACCTTTTAAAATCAGGAAAATTTTTTTCTCGTACATATTTGCAAAAAATGGATACTCATGTTACAAGTTCCACTCCACGATAACGTATTATTGGCTACTTTCCTTTTTCATTTGGCACACCGAGAACAAAAAAGCACCGAAGTTGTGCATTATGTCTGATTTTTTGTGCATGTTTTTAACTACTCTCGTGTATAACATAATTTTTTTGTGCGCAGACATGTTACTCGCAGCAAACGAAGCATAACAATAATTTCTTTCTCTCTTTTTTGTCATGACCATTGTCGACTCCAGGAAGTGTACTGAGTAGGTGAATATTATTATGGTAGTCGATATTTTTTTGTCCGTCTAAATAATTCCTATGGAGAAATGAGTGTTTCGCTTTGTCACAAATTCACCGTTCAGTGAAAAAAGGGGAATCGAAAAAGCGAAATTATACTAAAGAAAACAGTTCCACTGGCCACAACGTTTTTGAAAGAGCCATACTAAATCAGTGGCGAGCGTTAATTGCATTTTGCACTCTTGTTTCTAGGCTAGAGAGAAAACTGAGTAAAGCACGAAAATGAGAGTAAGACAAAAAAAAACCTGCGAAGTCAGATCGGAATCAAACTGGCCACAAAATAACTGAAATGTGACTTTTTTTGCAAACCATTGTAAATGAAAGGAGAGCAGTGTAAGAAGGGAACTTGAGAAAGAGAAAAAAATGTGATTTTTTTTTCAGTGTGGACTGTACGGACTATGCGGCTTTACCATTCTGACTGTGTTGACTACGATTATTTATATTGCTACTATAATCGGTGCTGTTGGCATTGTAAGTTGTGGGACAATAGTAATACTTGTTCAAATAATAACATAACGTCGTGCTTGAGTTCCACAATTCCGGTTGGAAGACGAAAGTCCAGCAGGGACGTGAGCTACCACAACACTCGACTAGCTAATGCTCCGTTTTCCTCTACTCCTCTCGTTTATAATGTTGGCACAAGAAGTTTGATGTCTGTACTGTTGGAGAAAGTCAGCTCACGTACAGGCCAATCGGAGTTAGTGGACAATTGGAGCGAGTCGTGTGGGAAGTGGTTGTGTCGGCTCGGGTCGACGTTTCCATGTATTTTTGTCAGTATCATCAGGGCAACCACTGCTCCTCTTACGACGACAACTAATAGCATCACACGCCGCACGGACTCCTGACTTAACAATAAAAAAGAACAAGAAGACGGAAAATAAATATATACAGAAAATAAAAAAGTACCGGGGGATCAGCAGGAACGAGCGGAA
>JAHZNF010000037.1:0-10427 GCA_027744215.1 Troglopedetes dispersus | reverse complement strand
GCTGTGGCTCTTTGTTGAAATCGTTATTACACATAAAAACATGGATTTTTCAGCTCTCTTATTAACTTTATTTTTTGTAACTGCAACGAACAGTGTAAGTAAAAAAAATTGTACGAATTTCTGCAATCATCCGAAATTGAAATTTTTTTGCTATATTGGTTGAGTATAATGGTTTTTAAGCACTCTCTGACATATTTATGTTGTCTTCAAATTATCCAGAGACCTGCAGAGGATTCCTTCCAGAATGTCACGCAGCTTTTCCCAATTAGCACATTTTTCCACTCGTTGCCCACTTCTGATGGAAGGATGATTCCCGTGAAAGTGATACACTTCAGGAAGCCTCAGGAGGAAACTGGAGAACTGGTTGCAAGCGCATCTCAAAACATTCCAACTGAGGTGGCCGCACCAGGTTCACTCATGGCACCTCGTGGATTTCGGGATGACTTTGATATGAAGTCGAGATCAAATCTTCGAAGGGTCGAACTAGAGAACAGGTTTAAAATGAATGTTCCGATTATCCCTGACAACGCTGAAACTCCGAAGTGGGTTCCAGGAGAGCTGATAGTCCATGAAATCACTAGACGCCAAATGAAGATGATTGACCAGAGTCAATTTGGACCCTTACGTTCGGTGACATTTGTACCGGCTGTTCGCACCGCTATAGTCATTTTTGAGAAAAGGTACCATCCTATTAAATTAGCTCATGCTTTAAAGTATTTGTATGGAATTGACTCTGAGCCTAATGGTATAATAACCACAGCTGAGTAAGTTAGACAATTCAAGGTAATAATTTCTTATTTAAAAGTAGTAGCTAATATAGGTAGCAGCATTATACTACATATTTAACAATGATTCAATTTTGACCGTCGCTGTGAATCTGACTAGCAGATAAACTTTTATTGACTTGGTTAGCAAATAGAAACTATGTGTGTATCCTTTACTATGCCCTTCATTGGGAAGATTATTAACTAAACTTTGTACGAAACTTAATATTTTTTATATGTAAGAACGGTAAGGTTGTGGATAAGCCGGATTATCGATCATTGAAAAAAAAGAATAAATCAGATAATTTTATTTTACTAAACACAAGGTTCTTCACTTAAAACGCATGAGATTTTTTCTTTATTTTCGCAATTGGGGAGTAACAACCTAATTATCGGCAATCTTCAAACAAAATCTGAATTAATGACTCTAACTACGTTTCATTTGCATTGGTGAAGGCGGAAGTTCGCAATGTTTAAATCTGATACCAAGAATTCTGATGAATTTTCACAGCTGTCAGACAAGATGAGAAGACAAGAAGACATTTAATTCTAGCTTGTCGTCACCTGTCCAATCCATTCATTCGGTGCATGCAACCACTGTCAACGATCTCTCTGATCACAATCACCATTGATCAGATTTGTGTTGAAGAACTATGAATGTAAAGAAAATATTTACTCTGTGATTGTTTGTTAGATTCGTGCATTCATCTCACTCGTTTTATCTTTTTCATTATCAATTAAATAAACACCACACCGAATACAGAATACCACACCCAAGCATGACATGTTTTGACAAAGTTGTCACAGTAGAAATGAGCACAGTTTTAAAAAAACGACTTAATTCTTCCAAACTGAAGTGATAAGAAAAAGCCTAATGTGGAAAGGCAGTTAAACCGCCTCAGAATTTCGACACCAAAAGCAAACAAAGCTGCTGTCAGTCCCACCACAAAAATTGAAAACGCTCCTTTCAGATTTCTCACGCGAAGCAGATTGTCATCAGTCTGACCACCAGTACCCCAAATCGCGTCATGAATATTAATGTTATTTGCAGTTTGCCAATGATTTTTCCTTTCCAAAATCCCATTCAAGTCTTCCTGTTGCCAGAATGGAACAAGTCCCGTTTCCATTGCGGAAAATAAAATGGACTTGAAATTGGATGAGAAGGGAGCCCAGCGTTTATGAATGAGACCTGCTGGAAACATTGCTGCATCCTGAAATGTGAAAGATAATGGACTTCTGCCATACTGATCGCTGAGATTTCTATACAGAAGTTGCTGGAACGTTATGGAGAATGTGATGCAAACCGTTTTCGTCTCCATGAGCGGGTGTTTCAAGCAAGCTAATGGATCAGGTTGGCGATCCATTCTATTAAAAATGTTGACAAAGGAAGGATTCGTCGATTCTTCAAAGTATGAGTAACCAACATTTCCAAAATAGAGGAAGTCAATGTGGTAGTCACTTGCATCCGACAACTCGTCAAAGTTGGAGGGAACAATGTCAAATGATGGAAATGTTAGGAGGGACACCATTTTGCTGGTGTACGCACATGAGCACACAACGCAAATCAGTAACCAAACTGAAAAGTATACTTTGAAAGTCTCTGACATATTTTTAGGAAGATCTGGAGATTGCCCCACAAGTCCCTGCACCATCACTGCCAAGCCTTTTCGGAACGACCACTGGTTGACATGCTCCACATCTTCTCTAAAAAGCTTAAAGCCATAACCGGAAGGTCGAAAAATGGTGCCTAATAATTTCGAACAAACGCCAAGTGTGAGAATCATAACCACCCAGGTTGCTGTGTCAAACGGTCGCAAGATAGCATTCCAAGGATATGATTTCACAGGTGGACCTTTACAATGAAATTTCAGAGTGTGGATTTTAGCTTTTTTTTTAAATATTTCCCATCAAATGTAAATATATAAAGCAAATGTGTAATTACACCTGTAGCAAATCCAAAGTGTGCAAAGTTAATTGTTGCACAGAACTCAGCAAAATGATAACGAGAGTATGTAATGGCAACCATGAGACCAATGTCGGCTATATCATTGAAAACGTCACCAGTTGTTCCAACAAATGTCCCATTGCGATCAACATGCCCTTCAAGGTATAAAGCACAAGTTTTCAAAAAAAAATCTTTACAATATCAAGTATTTATATGCAGATGATATTACCAGTTGATCCACCTCCAGAACTCAAGATAACTTCGTAAGTAAAATTTAGTCTTTGGACGAGTTCATGAAATACTACTGCGTAAACACCGCGAATCGGTCTGTAAACTTCCTTTCCAGTACGTTCATTCAATACCAGCTGGAGCTCTAAAAGCTCAGGAACTTTGGGACTGATAGAAACTCGAAGGTTCTTCCAACAAAAGTCTTTTTCCTGATCAGGAAATAAGGAAGTCACTGAATCCAGTGCGTCATATTCTATCTGGTTAAAACGAACTTTATAATTTATGCACATTCCGTACGAGAAAGAAATTTTAATTGCCACTTGAAAATTGGATAATCGGTGAGTTTCTTCAATGCTTGAGT
This sequence comes from Troglopedetes dispersus, assembly GCA_027744215.1. Taxonomy (NCBI): domain Eukaryota; kingdom Metazoa; phylum Arthropoda; class Collembola; order Entomobryomorpha; family Paronellidae; genus Troglopedetes; species Troglopedetes dispersus. The sequence goes on along the minus strand of JAHZNF010000037.1, from coordinate 7,129 downwards.
CAAATTTACTAGAAGACGTAGTTGATGGAACTCACTTGAAAATTGGATAATCGGTGAGTTTCTTCAATGCTTGAGTCAAATTTACTAGAAGACGTTGATGGAACTAAGAATAGTTTGTATTTTAAACTTTTGATAAATTCAGAGCTTTCAATGTCATGCAAAATGATTTTATCAGTTACAACCAGGTACTTATCACGATTTGGAAGTGTTGGTGATCGAAGAGTTGGATGACTCAATGCTTTTCGAATTTTTTGCTCTTCTTTTAGGGTGAATGACAGACCACTAATAAATAAGATAATCACTGCACATCTCCTTGAATGTGAAATTGCAGTTGGTTGTTGATACCGGGTTCCATTGAATTCAAAGGTTGAAATGGTGACACCGTTTGTCGGCAGTACTAAGCTTGAGTGAACTGTGAAAGCACTGAATCTGACTGCGAAGGAGATATCTTCACTTTTTTCCTTGGTATCTGACCGTGCGAAAATCTGTAAGGTACATGATTGAAGCAGTCGATGATTGTGAAAGATTGCAGTAACAAAATCCGAGAAACCCTTCCTTTCTAGCCAAATACCAGGTTGAACATTTGAGAAATTAGCATTTTGCAAGTTAAATGTAAGTAGTAATCCAATCGTATTCAAAATATGTCCGAACTTCATGATTAAAAGTGTGTTGGAATAAAGCTTTTTTTCGAAGCGGTTTAGGAGCAACAAAGTGAATAGTTCTAAAAAAAACTTCATTAAATTTTCTGGAAAAGACATGGAAAACAGAAAACAAGCATGGTAAAGGGGTGACTGACTTTTCGTTTATTCGAGTCAACTTCTTATGAAATCTGTTTACCGTTTGCATGTTGAGGGAATGATGAGGGGTATCACAGAGTCGATCTTAATTAGTGTACATTGTCTGTGTTTGCGGTATAAAAATTTATGAATTTCAGCGTTAACGATATGAATGATGGACGCAAATCCCGTGTGTGAAGTAAAGATGAATGTCTGAGCACCCGTCAATGTATGTATGTACATATCAATTTTTCACGAAATTACGTTACGTGACCTGAAAAAATAATTTTTTAAAATTATTTAAATGGGACAGGGCAGATTGTTAAAAATTTTAGAAATTTATCCAGTTTAAATTGGAAATGTTCATTTTAGGGAACTTAAGAGGATGCGAACTTTGCATTAATTTTCTTCCGCATTTTTTAAAATATGCTGCCTCCTTTCAAGGAAAGTCAATTCATGAGTAATCGCTAGACTGCAAACAAATTGGTCAATGTACTATTTTGGACTTTCCAGCCCAAAACCATGATATACATATTAAATTGCCTGGTTAGATCCGTAACTTAGATTATATTGATTTCCACTGTGTTGCACATATTGATGCCGTCTACGTATAACCAACTTCTGTTTCAGAGCACGTTCATGTAGCAGAGCGTGTTAAGGTCATTTGGTGACATCTTTATGAATGTACTAAATTGACTACAAAATGAATAAATCAGCTACAACAGGAATTTTGATTATACTCGAACCTGTGAACAGTTTGGAACCAATTTTCCTTTTCTCATTATTACAGTAGTTATTCCACTATAATTTAGGACGAGACAATGGGCTTTGGCATACTAAATGACCCACCGCATCAAGCAAATTGTACAAACTCACCTTTTGTTTTATTCCAATTGCATACCTATACATATGTATATATTTTTATGTGACATGAATAATGTGACACACCAATCAATTACATGCAATATTCATCATCTCACATTCTCTCGATATTCCCATGCCCTTTATTGGACTTTGGAAACATGCTACTTCAAAAATCGCATGAAAACATTGCAATTACTACGTTGGGCGCTTCATTATTTTTTACATGTTGGTGAGTCTATGCTTAATACAGTAATAATAGTGATTGTGGGATCGACAATTTGACAGGCAGAAACATAAAGCCACTTTGTCACAATTCACTGTTAAGCCGTTAAGCGTCTTATCAAGTGTACAGTTAAAACGGAAAGGAAAAAAGAAAACGATGAGTTCCTCAAGGTTACAGTTAATCATTTTGGTTTGGATTACAACTCTTTCATGTGCCATTAGTCAGGTAATTGCATCTTGTTCTCTGGTTAAGAAAAGCGCGTCCTGAAGTGTCTGACTTATTTATTTATTAACGCATATTATTTTTAGACCAATCACTCAGTCCTTCTGGAATACAATCTTTCCGAAGGTGAATATCTTGCTTTGGAAGGAGGTTCAATTTTGCCGAATCCTGATATAGTTTCTAAAGTAAACAGTGAATTATCCGCAATCCGATCCAAGTACCCGGTCGTTCGTGGAATCAAGCACTTCCCAAAATGGACACCTGGCCAAGTTCTCACAACGAGAATTACACAGGAGCAGATCGCTAAAGTGAATCAAAGCTCCTTTGGCCCTCTGAAATATGTCGAAAAAATTGATGTGATGCCATTCTTTTACGTGACCGTTTTAACTTTCGAGAAGCCTTATTCAGCAAAAGTCCTTGCTGAACAGCTTGAAGCAGAATTTGGGTTCACTTGCACTCCAAACACGATCTACTATGGATACGAAGTCGACAACGTTACATACAGGATGCAAAATTCCACCTACATTTTCAAAAAGGGAACGGGAATGTGCAAGGACGACTGTCCAGACAGATATCTTTGGGAATTCGGAATAGACGCAAGTGGAAATGCCCAACTATTAAAAGAATGGAGTGTACCCCAGAACGGCGAACGAGTGATCATTATTTAAAAAATATGTACCTATATTTAAAAAGTACTCCGAAAATTCCTAAATTATTTTTTAAAATTCTGTATCATAACTGAAATTTAAAAATTGAAAAGTACTCGGGTTGAGCCGGGCAAGAAAAATAGATAAAATAAATATTTCATAAAACCGTGCTACATTCATTTGCATGTTACATGCAGGCGGACATTCAAATTTTATTTCTATGCGTGATTTTTAAACATTTGAACATTTTCAAACAAAAGTTCGCTTTGTCATTGTCATGTCTTTTAAAGTATGTGGATGTGTCTGTCCTCGTTAGTTTCACATCGAGATTCATGGAATCCATCTTGGATGGTTAGATGGTTCGTAGCTTTATTTAAAGGCACAAGATTAAGGTTCTCCCTTGAAGTTTAATACACACTCGGCTTCAAATAATGCTCACCCAAGTTGTTCGTACAGATCAAACTGGAAGTGAAATTTCGGAGGATCCAACATCATGGAATCCATCTTGGATGGTTAGAAGGTTCGTAGCTTTAAAGGCACAAGATTAAGGTTCTCCCTTGAAGTTTAATACACGCTCGGCTTCAAATAATGCTCACCCAAGTTGTTCGTACAGATCAAACTGGAAGTGAAATTTCGGAGGATCCAACAAACCTCGGTTACAGGCATAGTCTGAAGAAATAGATATGGCCGAACAACTCACGTTGGCGATATACCAAAAATCAAGAATATTATGGGGAACCTGCAAAAAGCATATAAAAATCAGCAGTTTCGCTTCACAATTTACTCAGCCTTTCACNTGCAGAAAGCATATAAAAATCAGCAGTTTCGCTTCACAATTTACTCAGCCTTTCACAAAATAAAAAAACTTGGCAGTACTCTTAGTGAATGTCCAGCAGTAAGTGGCAGATTTCAATACTTCCTATCAAAAGTTGCTCAGTGCTCAAATGATGCTCATGATCAAAAGGCTAGCTGTGAAGGAGTTGAGTTGATATCTGGAGGAGGAAACATAAATAGAAAGAGAGTATAAATAATACATTAATTATTATGTTTGCCAATGCCAAACTTGGCATAGAAAGCATAGTACGAGTAAGTTTTAAGTAGTTAAATTATTCCACTCATCAGAATGCTTGTCTTAGCGCGGGAAGCGTTGCTGTTGACGGAACACCACAAGCCTATAAATTTTTCTTATAAAATACTCTAACATATTATCTAATTATTATAAAATGTAATATGTAACTACCTACAACTGTATGTTGCATGCTGTACAGTTCTGCAAACGAAGTTGGTTAAATGTAACATTATGCCTGGTGAACTTAGTTCATATGTATCAGGTATACATTTTAACTGTCGTAATATTGGCACCGTATAATTACCTACGTAGAGATTTCTGGTTCACATTGATTGTGTGAATGACTAATGTTGATTACGCGGGTTGGGCCTGCGTCAATAGGAACAAGAAATATTTGGTAAGATGTCGTAAACTATAATCACCCACGTAAGACATTTTTTATTAAAGTAATTAATGTCTGTGCACATAATGAAATGATAAATAGTTAAGTATTTTTTAACGCTGCCAGAGTCAAGGTAAAGATACCAACTGATTGTGAATATGGATGAATAAAAAATGTTATGTTCAAATACGCAAGATGTATTTTTATACATTGCGAGGAAACGACTAGAAGCATTTTTATATCAACTCGGATCATTTGTTAGACTTGACTAACATGGCGCGTAAAATATTACCATTATACTAATTATACTTTTTGAAATTATGTGTGAATATACTTGGTTCGTAATAACAATAATGGCAAGAACATTAAATGAGAATGTCCCTTCGTTTCAACACACATTATTTACCGTTTAATCATGGACTGCAATTTCCGGATGCCAAAGCTCGCCTTAGTTATCCTAATCTTTACCAACTCTATTATTACGTATTACCTCGGTGGAGTTCAAGCACAGGAAAGCAATGACGTCAGCTACTTTGAACACTGTGACCTTCAAATTCGAAAGGAGCTGGCAGCTTTTGGTGAACGCGACCTAGTGAGTGACGTGAAGCTAACAAGAATTCGGGATGCCAAAGGTGGGCTCAGCATTTTCTTTCCGTTTGGAAAGGTACGAAATATATATTTTAATATTCAATTTGATATTCTGGATACATAAATGCATTAACACATAGTGCACACGAAGTATAAGTGAAAACGGGGATGTAAAAAAGTTAGTTGAATAGGGGATATAATTAATACGCGCATGCCCACCTAATGTGCGCGTTTCTTTTCCCTGGATTTTGCTGCTGCTGCCCTGTTCCTTTGTTTGGTTCTGGCGAACTTTTGTGGATTGGAGTGAAACACCTTATGTTCTCTGAGGCTCTTTATGTTTCTGAATCCTGGAAATAAGAATGGATGACGTTAGTAGCTTATTCAGACCTAAGATCAGTGGTGGGCACAGAGGTGGGCATTGGAGTCTGATCAATGGGAAATGAATTTGGAAACTACAAATTTTATAATTATAAAAATGAATTGTTAAATATATAATAGGTTTGTTAATATATAACGTACTCTCTAGGCATCCATCAACTCCACACAACAGAGGTACTTGCTTACAGATTGCAGCAAAATCACGGCTTCTTCCGTATTTGGAAAGGGACTGAGGTGAAGATGAAAGATTTTTTATGAAATCAAAGGCTGTGACTTCCTGCAGTGTTTTCAAAGAACACCGGTGGTGCCAAAATGACTTCTCCGTTTTCTTATTTTCAAAGAGGAAACTATCGTACAATATATCCGTTCCGTCACGCTCCAGCAGTATTAATGACCACCAGTATTCCGGAATTTTGAACAACTTGCCATTACTGTCTGTGTGTTTAGCCGAGCTACATACAAAAATGGACAGGAACTGTAATACGAATTTTCAAGTTGTTTGTATCAAATCTAAAAACATAATATGCTTCTTGGGCTTACCCTGGTGGAAATACAACTCCGCTAAAAACATGTACAATCCAAAATTCCGCCAATTTTCGGCCATGGTTCTCCTTGCCCAGCCATGCAGTCGAGTTCAGTTGACCATCTTGTGGGGCAAAATTCATTGGGTTGAACGATGCTTCCAGACAATCCATGCTGGATCTACAACTAGCGACAGGAATGAAGTGTCCATGAGATTGTCCATGGGAATTCCAAGATCGCATTTGATGCCTACCCTTCTGCAAACGGACTTCCGCATCGGAAACATTATTTTGCAGCGTTTCAATATGAAACGAAGCCACCGTCTGGTCCAGTTCGGTGTCCCGCACTAGGATTCCAATGTCCAACTTGACTTGCTGGAAATGAGCCGGGAATGCAGGAGACCACTGTTGAAACTAAAGCAAGATTTTCAATCATGTTTTGACTTTTGTGTAATAGGTTTTATAAGGCTAATATTATGTATGATATTAATATTTTAATTAATATTACTTTCTCTTCAATTGCATCATGAGTTCGCAATGGGATATGAGGACCGGCGTAACCGCGTTCAAATGTATGAAACTTTTTTTCATGTGTGTCGCGCCCAGTTTCATCACGATACAGTTTGGGACAAAATCTACTTGCGCAATTTTTTCCTTCTGGCTTATCAAAGAGTGTGGAGCACCAGTTGGGGGTGACCGGGTCCGGCTCTGCAGAGTATCCACAGGAAGAGCTGGGGGGGGGCGACTTTCTGCCTAATCCTCTCAACCGCTTCCAACTCGGGATATTCGAACTTTACCAATTTCACCGGTGGTGGAACTGACTCCTTCTTTTCTGGTTCAGTTGTAGCTAGATGTGGTAAACCCTCTCTACGCCTACCAAAAAATTCAGTTATTTTTGACTGGCCTGAGCCACCTTCTTTTTCACTGTTCTTGTTCATTTTTGAATTACTTATCACACAATCTTTTTAGTTACTACATTACCTGCTTAACGCATACAAATGCCGCTCACATGCGCTTGTGTATTTGTAGTATCACTTGTACTCAAATGTCAGGGAGAGTTCTACAAACGTTGTGTACACAGATGTTATATATAAATAAGTGTTCGTATGTGTTTATGCAGATATGTGTCTAGAAAATACAATGTAATGCATAATCTTCTAATTATACCAAAGTACATTTTTTGGGAAGGTGGTGGCACAAAACCAGCTATTTTCGTGGAAGGCAAAAAATGAAACAGTTTCGGACGATATCATCATTATCGGAGTGAATGAGAGGGCACCCGGTGGTCAAGCCAAATCATTTGGATGGATGACTGCAGCTTTCGTTGCCCTGAAACAAGTTAATGGCTCTGCTTTTACATCAGACGAAATCAGAGTCAATCACTACTACGCCTTAGTGGCCTACGCAAGGTAAGGTACGAACAGTACAAAACTAAAAAAATGTTTAATAATAATTAAAA
>JAHZNF010000036.1:0-23796 GCA_027744215.1 Troglopedetes dispersus | reverse complement strand
TACCAGCAGAGCCTCATAAATATGTGTTAATGGGTAGCATATAAAGTTGTGACTGACAGGCTACCCAATAAATTGCAGACCTGTTTGTTTCCTTTGGTATTGATGATATAGCATTTTACTAAGGGAACATTTTAGACATGTGACTTTCCCATGTTTGCTTCGCAAACTGGCCTTTTTCGCAAAATGATTTTGTTGGAAATATATGTCCGTCCATTTCGCGCTTTTTCCCACACCACAATAGTGAAAGGGTTTTCTTGAATTTTGCAGCAAAAATCAAAATTACCTTATTTGGATTCTTGATGCGAAACATCAAACAAAAACTTCAAAACAGCAACGTTCATCTTATTTGAATGTGTGTACAATTCAATGTTTTTGTGTCCAAAATGACTTTATACCTTTTGCTAAAAATTCAGGTGGCCAGAACTCTCGATAATCAGTTTCCTGTATGGTGGGACACTCCCACAACATATATTTGGAGTTGATGGCTTGCATGAGTAATAAAACACATGTCAGGTCAGTCTAGCCAACGTGTGTCTTGCTGGAAAGAGAATGTAGCACAAAACAACTCCAACAGGCTTCGTCCGGAAAACAATACGGACAAGCTGGTTTCATGGGAAGGTATGCTTTTAGGGCATGAGAGCGCCTGCAAAATTGAGAACAACTTTTCTCCGTTGTATTTCTGGGAAAAGGACAAGAAACTATACTTTCTCCTTTTCTTTGATAAGGTATGCTTGACTCGTGCCAATAAATCACTCTGTTGAACTGTAAGATATCTTTTTTTAGTTTACCTTCCCGCTCCACTGGTTGGTTCAATAACACAGTGAATATTTTAGACACTATTTTGATACACCCACACATATGCTGCATGCTAATTTACATGGAAATGTATTCATCATCGTTGTTTTTTGTTCGGCGAACAATGATGCGTGAGTGATGAGTGAAAATGAAAAATGAAAAGTGCCACAGATCCTCACTTTTGTTGGAAAGAGACAAACAAGGAAGAATGAAGAACTCCTCTTTCATCCATTTCATATTGTAATTAACAGAGAAAAGGAGGATGACGAACGTCCACCATTTCATACTATTTTTCATTTTTTTGTGGGACACGGCACAACACAATCCTCTTGAATAATGTGAAAATGCGGGTAGACACAACATTCACAGGTTTCTAGAAAATGTAGGAGATACACACCCCAGTAATATTTCTAAATTCCAGTTATCAGTATTCATCAGCATGGTCATTAAAAATATCCCGGTTCGTTATAGTTATGTAAAAATTAGCTCCAGCTTTTCATCAGAAATGAAATGTGAACGGTGTGGTGAGTCCGTGGCACTCTTGTATGATTTATTGTGAAGAAAACAGCGTTATCACATCCCTATCACCAAACATGAGTGTGTTTCTGTATCTGTGAGTGTATTTTGCACACAATGAGATTGTACGCTTGGTTGAATGGAATCATTAATGAACTTGATAACTACCTAGTCGGATGATGCAACTCAAACTTTATATTAGGCATTGTTCTCTCCTAAAACGTACATAAAGGATTTAGAATATGCACACAGTTCTAGAAACAATTTGTGTGCATCGTGAGAACTCTGACATTACATATTTATGGAAAATGTTGCGCAAGGATTGTGGTACAATATCACTCGTATGATGAACGCTCAAGGGAAATTTTTTTTTCTGCATTAGTATTTAGGATATTTGGGGCTCTGCGTGGGAAACAGTTTTGTACGGAAATTTTCCCATTGATAAGCTGCACAACCATGTTCTAGCCAACTGTTTGTTAAAAAAGGGGGAAATGTCAGAGCCTATTTCCTTCAACGGCTCTCTTAAGACTTTCCTCTCCTTTCTTCTTTTTTTTGAGTACGTATACTGTCTCAACAATTCCTGTGTGTGAACTTCCAATCCCACTTTCCGTTATGGTTATTATGCGCACCTATATAGTCTCATCACTGTTCTGATAGTTCATTTGTCTGCTCTTAGAATACTCCTGGAGAGGATGAAAATGAGGGAGGACGACGTGGTGTGGAGACGTTCCACAAAAATACTTTTCCTTGAGCAGGCACGAATTCTCTCTTTTTTTCGAGTGCCCATTCCAAGTAATCATCTCCCTCTCCACACCTTTTATTATGTATCATTCCTAATTAGAATTCCTCTCGACTCGTCATGAATAGTAAACTAATGGGGGACGAGTGCAGGGTGCAAAAAATGATGTTCTGTCTTTTTTTTACCTTTGAACAAAATTGCATACAATTCTTATATGCATTCAGGGTATTACAATGTTTTTTTAGTTTGGGTGACCTCGTTTCTCCTAAAGCCCCCTTTTAAAAAAATGATACGAAATAAAGGCACCACCATGTAGCCATTTCATCAAACCTCAATGATTTCTTTTATGCCTATGTCGTTCCTTATTAGTGAGAGGTATCAAGGAGGAATTACTTGGCAGACACGGGGTGTTTTATTGATCAAAACAAGCGAGGAAAAATGCTATTTTTTCGAAATTTCTGGTACTTAAAAACACATACTAATTATGTTATCATGTACCTGAGTGTCTTTTTTTTTCAAGTCTGACGAATGCCGAAGCATCCTTGAAGATAAAACATTTCCCCGCTATTATATCAATTTGATGGTGTGAGTCTTACAACATGACTCTCTTCTACATAAACTTATCCTTGAAAATGCCTTGATACAAATTTGCATTTTTATGTCACAGTAAATGCTCGGAAGTGGATGCTACATACATATTTTAAGTAAAAATGGCTCAAACGAACTTGAGTCGACAAGGCTGATTTTTATATACTTCTACTACTTCCACACATTAAAAATTACACAGGTATGTACGCGCTCTCTAAAACATTGAAGGGAAGTTTCCCCTTTTTGATATGCATAATATAATTCATGAAGAGTTCTCATGTAAAATATTAAATGTACATACATACTAGTTTATCTGTTGTGGAAGAACAAAAAATGGGGGAAGAAGTGAAGCACATGAAAGTCAGAATGTTTTAATTGGAATCTAAAGAGCTTTATGAGTCTTTGGAGAGACACTTTAGTTTCACCATTCAACCACTTCTATGTCTGGAGAAGGTTCACATAAAGGAGAAATAGAAGGAGATAGTGCTTCTCAGCGATTATTCTTTCCTGGTCTATATTCATTTTTTTTTTGCTCCAGAGTTTACAAAGAAGAAGAATCTGACGGTTATGATAAGGAGAAAAAAGGTAGTAGTTGCAGTCTCTAGTGCTCCTTATTCGCTCTATAGATATTATTAGTTCCTAGCTGAAACATGTATTTTGGTGAGTTCGTGCATTTTTTGGAATTGTATATTATGCAGATTATGCTTTTCATGTTTGTTCCAGTCAATTTCACCAGTGAAATGGTAGAACTCTCTCCGACGGAATGTGAAGCGCCAGCACCGGCTCTAACTTACTGGTGAGAGGGTCGTAAGGCAGGAAGGAACGAAATGTGCGTATAAATTTGTAGAAGGTAACTAGTTGCTGTGCCGTAATGCTTCCGGTTATTAGTATAGCCTTAACTCTCTCATGAATTCTTTCATTTTTTTGTACTCAGCCTGTTTTCCCTTCTTGTGAAGTCTCTTCACTTCCACCTCGCCGCTTCCCTTACTTTTCTCGCTTCCTTCCTCAACTCCCAATTTTATGTGTGACTATAAGTACCTAACTTTTTTACGGGTGAGTCATTCCTAAATTATTATTATTTTGGAGGGAAGTCGATCCTGCTCTTTTTTTACGATGGACACATAGCGCCAAGTTGACCATAAAATTGTGGGAAGGGAAGAAGCGTGAAAAAAAGTTCCAGCTTCAGGTTTTGTCTTCTCTGTAGTATGCAGCTCCATAAAAACTGGGCTTGCCAGATAGATTGTCGACGTGAGATATAAAATTTCTACTAATGGATCGATCTGATGGGAGCTTTCGTATCATTTCCGTGCATTATTTACACCGTGCATTATTAGGAATTAGAAGCATCTTCAATCATTCGACAAGACTTTAGCAAGAAGCTGGGTAGAGGAGAGGGGAAGGAAGAAGTAGATTTGCGACAATTTTATAGGTAGACTCATCCTGTCATTTTCCCTTGGGTTCGCGCTTGTTTAAACAATATTGCGTCATTTCTCTTTTTACACATAAAGTAGCTTAAAGAAGGCTCAGCTTATTAGCATGTGATTGGATTATATGTTTCGGAGATGGCTGTTTAGTCAGAAGTTTGCTTCTGGACGTTCCCTCCTTGTCCTACTTTCTCATTTTTCATCATCACATCTCCGGAAATTAGACGTTGCTGCGAGTTAGCGATCCGATTGGCTTTGAGAATTTTTAAGCGAATTATAATGTAAGACGTGCATGTTGAGACGCTATTACTTCAATTGGATGGATGATCGAAGCGACAGAAAGCAAGATAAAAACCTACCTTCTTCTCGCGGAATTAGGGCCCACGTGCTTTTCCCAACTGGTGCGAATATTTTGTGTGGGCTCTTGTGAGAATATCTATATTATTTATGAAACAGAATGCTCAATTACGAAATCGTTGAAGGAAATAATTGTTTGATTTATTAAAATATCCTATTTGAAATAATAAGCACGCATAAATAACTTTCCAAGTCAATTAATTGCGAATTCCACACAATCACGCTACAATGCGTGCTTCCCTGTAATTTCGTTGCTTCGTTAGAACTTCCCACCTCACTTTGAATGTGGGCGATGACAGAAGGAAAATGCGTAGTCATGACAGACCAGTTCATAATTCATAAGTTCAAAGTCAAACTTTCCAACTTGGAGACAACGCGGGATTCTTGTGTGAGTGTGAGTCTGGCAAATTTGCCAACTCTGCTGACAGCTCAGAGGAAAAAAATTAAGCTGTCATCATAAATGAAAACTGATCCTATTGTAAATACGACTTTGCATAAGAAAGTTAAGAAAATGAAGTGTTTCCACTTTTTAACGCATCCAGTAAAATATGAATTTTCAGTTCGCCCTGCCACCTCCTCCTGCGTCTCAGCAGAGTCACGTCTTCATTCCAGCATGGAATATTTTAAGGGTTGTCATAAGAAAAAAGTCAATGATGGATGACACAATAGCGATATGGTACAAGCTTTTTGTACGATCATGTCGTGTGCTTGTCTGCATGTCTCATTTAAATTGCAAACCGATGTAGACATGTTACTTCATGTCATGGAGTGACGATCCATTACGTTAAAATTTTTCCAGGAAGGTATGGAGCAGCTTTGAAACGTCATTCAGAAACTGCCCTCTCAAATTCCTCGATACAAGCGGAAATTCAGCAGTATAAAATAATGAAGAATCATTTGATCTTATCGGTCAGATGATTCCACTTTTGGGTGGACGGAAAGAGATACAATTTAATCAAGTTCCCATTCCTTTCTACCCTATCCTTTGTTATTATTTATTTATTAAAAGTTGTGATAAATGTACCACTTGACAATTCCATCTAAGTTCCGCAATGGGGAACAAGCAAACATGGATTTTGGCAATACAAGCTTCCTCATACATTTTAATGACTCCAAGTTTAATGCTCACAGATCTACAATCCGGAATTGGATGTCTGCTGGAATGCAGGTGAAATGTTCATTCGAACTTTTCCTTTCCTTTTGTACTTTCCTCTGTGTAGTTGGACGGAGTGCAAACAAAACACTACAAACAAAAGTTTTTCCTTCTTCTTCGGATGAAAGGGGAAAGTTGGTTTTGTTAGTTACTTTGAAATGAAAATTCCTCGGGATGTTGCATTCTTATAAGCTTTTCCATTTTGTTGAGAGGAATTTTCAACTAACTTTGTCCTCTTACTTTTGCCCTTGAGGCATCATCTTACTTAATAGTTATCAATGGACAATAATTATGTAACTTTTCTTGACGAGTTGCCTTTCTTATCGTTTCATTCACCAAAAGATGCAAAGTTTTAGGGAGGGGCATCCTATACTGCACAATGAGGGATTTACGCAGAATGAATACACGCAAGAGACTGCCTGTGAATTCCTAAAAGCAGGATTTTTATTCCTTGTCGTCACCAGTAGAAAGTGGAATCAGAGGCAAACCGAATGAGTTCTATTGATTGCGAAGGACCAATAAGCAAACTATAATCTGAGAGCAACTTGGTGCTTGTTTACTTTTTAAACCTTCAAGGTTGATTTAACCACGTCCTTGTAACCAGATTAAATAGCTAAATTCATTACACATCATATCAGAGAAGGGAAACTTTTTTGAGGTCTCAATTATTAATACGAGAACATACAAAATCAGGCGGGAATGTATTTTGTAAAGCCACTCAAGGAAACCTCCAACTGTGAGATTCTACGGGAGTAGGTCATTCAATCGTTTGGATGGGGAATGGAGAAAAAAAATTTCCAGTCGGCGTATTCCCAAAACTGTATGCATTGCTGGTTGTAGTTAACTATGATTTCATTTTCCACTTTTCCAAAAAGAAGGCAGTAAACTTGAGACTGTAAAATCCTTCCGAGTTTGCAAGGAAAAGAAGGAAAGAGTCAATAATATACTTGACCACATATTTGAAAATCATTTATGTTTGTGTTTATGCTTTAAACCGAAATCGTTGTAAAATGTTAGGTTAAATGTCTGGTATTGAATGACTTGACTTCACAGAGCATGAACAAAAATGCATTAATATGTTTTTTCTGTTTTGCACAAAACCTTTCTATTTATTTTGACTTCCTTCCTTTATAGCTTTTGCTTCATACATTTTTACTAGAGACATCCTTTTGAAAAGTATACTTGTGTTTCCGAAACGAGTCCAAAATGTCTGTGTGCGCGTTTGTATTCGCGAATGAAGTTGCCAATAAAGCAAAATACATAACAAATACATAAGAAACAACAAAAAGGAAGTTTTGACTTGGTTGTTGTATAGTTTTCAGACAGTTTGTTGTTTTAATGTAAACAAACCCCCCGAAAAAGTTGTGCAATACCATAATAAGTAGAGTGGAGGTGGAGTTGATAACCGTTACAAAGTTACAATTTCCGAATCTCCTCAGCCTTTACCATTTACTTGGCTATCCAATGACAACTGCAGAAGTAGGAGAAAATTCTCAATGAAAACCCAACACAGTTTTGTTCTGCTTGAACACTTCTCCCGGTACAAACAACTATGATAGCATATCATCTATGAAGACGGACAAACCGAGCTAAATAGTATGCAAAACTTTGTCGCAGGAGTTCCGTATAAAAAACTTTATTTAGTAGGAAGGAAACCCTAATTTCTGAACTATTCCTAGTTTTACCAGAATTCATAAAAAGAAAAAAAATTTTTGCAGAATGCGTGGCAAAGCAAGACAAAATGATAATGCTCATCGTATATTTTGTTTCATAACAAACCTGGGTGCGCTTATTTAAATGCTCGGTTCTCTCTAAACTACAAAATACGCGCTTCCATTCTGCACACGAAGCGTTGTGGTGTTTGCTCAAGCAATAAAAAAAGTCAAGATAAACCATGACTATGAAATATATTTATTTGCTAAAAAGCCTCCTCCCTTTTAACCCATTCCTACATTCAAATGAGACAAAAATGCCTGCCTTGGGAACCAGGCAATCATACAACAGCAGTCTCTATTTTTTGTCTGTGTCGTCTTCGGGGAAAAGGACGACCCACAGACTAGAGACAAAAAAAATCTAGTCCAGGCATGCCTGCTGACAACTCCAAAAAACTATACGCTGCTGTAGCAAGAAGCATTGTGTTGGCATGGTTGAGACAGTTTTTTAGGATTGCATCACGTCATCATGGAACACTTTTCTACGATACACAATGTACACAAAACCTCTTGCTGCTATAATTTTCACGTATTAACTTTCACGATGAATAAACAGGATTTTTAATGTATGCCATTTCCCGACTAGCTCATCAAGGAAATCTCAAAAAAATCTACACCATTTAACAATTATATTTTTTTCCTGAGATAGAAATTACGAGAAACGTGTTTCGTTACTCCTTCTCTGAAAGAATTTCCAACAAAAAAACAAGGAACTTTTTTGTCATGTATATTAGGTGTTTTTGTCAGGCAAAAATAAATTCCCAGTTTTCCGAGTCATCACAAGAAGGAAAAATAGGAGGATAACTTGCTAAAAGCAAGGAAACGAGCAGACATCTTTCACAATGGCCAAGTGTTTGTCTGACTTGCATGTTCCTTGAAGGGAAACGAAAGATTTTATTATGTAAATCAGGGCACAACTCTATATTTTATTCATATCACATAGTTTAAACAGTGTGCTCCTGCACGAAGGGAAAATTCCCGGCGGAAAATTGTGAATTTTCTAAGGTTTGAATATTGAAGAAAAACATATGCATATCCCTCCTTTCCAAATATTTGTATCAAACGTACAGTTTTGCAAAAAAAAAGATTTTCTTTGATAAGGCTTCTTTAAAACACATAATCTCCTTTTGACGCGCCCGCTTTGACATCCAGCGAGGCCGTGTGACAATCGTCAGAATGAGGTTTGAGAAAGTAATCCTGGGTAATAACGAGCCGAGATATATTTAGCCACACTCACGTTCTCATATCTCCAAGGAACAATATTGGTGCTGTTAGTTTTTGTCCTTATTGCTTTGGTTTTACGGCGGCTTCGTTTTGTGGGGAATGAAGGTGATGGGATTTCTCCAGAAATTCCGAGAGCGTAATCTAACTTTAGACTGTCGTTTTGGCGTCGGTTAATTAGAGAGGACGAGATGAGTGTGTGATGCTTATCGATTTTTTTTAGCACAATGTGTGTTACACAATAATACAGTAGATATATTGCTACCTAAAGGTGACTCGAAGTGCCCATAAATAAAGGAGTACATGTGGGTGTGTGTATGTACTGGGATTGTGGATATAACCTCCTATAAATGGCTCCAATATGGCATTTTATGTGGGTCGTAGCGCCATGCATCGTATCAAGTAAAAAAATTCTTTTCACGAAGCAGCTGGTCGACCAGGGAATTTTCTCCTTTTCCTCCTAATTTCATCGTGTTTCTCTCTCACTTTTCTTCTTTCTCGCGTTTATTATGTATGTGCGGTGAGCACTTTGCTCGTCCTGGTGTTCGTTCGCAACCTGTTTCTTGCCTATTATTATTTACGGAAATCATAATAATTTACTCATTTTCTCTTTAATGCACTTCAGATTCGCCGAAGGATTTGCTTCCTCCAGTTGATTGGAGGCAGAGTTCGATATATGTATGTACATAATATGTGCACACAGATATAATAATTCCTTTGAAGGTAAAGAAAAAAACCGTGAGTTTCAGAGTCAATGTTTACCAACCTCGTAGAAATATGGTCACACGTCGCACATCTTGGGTGGTCAAATTATGTTTTGGAGGAAATGTTGAAAGATAGCTGTTTTAAAAATTAATTCCTTAACAGCTTATTGAATGATTATTGATGTGACTAAATGTGACACTTTAGGAACAAAGAATTCCACAGGGTTTATGGTAAAAGTGTTGCCGGCCAGCAGCCAATTATTTTAATTTAGTTAATAAAATTATTATAAGGTGTGTCTAGCCCTCTCGTAAAAAAATGAAGAACGCCGAAAATATATGTTATGGCGCAGTATATTATGTATAATATGTACTATAGCATGTAATGTAATGTGTGGGGTGAGGCCAGTCATGTTCTTGCGTAATTGTGACGGTAATAATGGTAACAGACCCCTTGATAGATAGCCTACACGCGAGCTGAGAAACACGTCAACGTGCGCTCCCCCTTTCTAAATTTCTGTGTCATTAATACTATTAATTTTTCGTAGGCAGACGCTAATTCCTGATTTCAGGTAGCAGACCGAAATTTACTCTTCTCACTTTGGATAATTACTAAGAAAATCCACTTTCCTGTTCTCGTATGGAGCTGAAACTTACACCCTCCATTATCTTCGAGGTGAGTGTAAAACATTGTTGATTAGATTATTTCTGTAAAGTTGGTTAGCATCCTAATGGCACACTTAATTATTGTATGTGGGACAACAGGAGAAGTGACAGAAGCAGTGACTAAACACAAGTTAAACATGCCACTGTTTACAACTTGTTCCTTCCGCGCTTAGTCTGCTTTTTGACATTGTTAGCAGTGCGGTGCTACAGGGAAAATCGACTAATGGAGAAAGCTCCAAATCTAATTATGTTTGGAGCATATGTCTTATTAGATATTCAGCTCACAGTCAACCACCAAGAATCAAACATTCACTGCTCCACTCCACACCAACTTACTTTAGTCTCTTTCTCCAAGAAGAACTAAGTTACCGAGTGTGCATCTGGCAATGAAGAAAGAAGAGAGGAAAGACACGGGCTATGTTTTTCTTGACACATTCGACAGAATTACATGCATCAACCACCCAACCTCTTATTGTCTTGTATACATGGAGAGAACAAATAGTTATTTTCGGAGGCGAGGAGCGTGCTCTAACTTCATCCGAATTGGTACAAATTTCTCACGTCTTCCAGGAAAGACGCAAGAAAGGTTCACAATAAATTTTTTTGTGAATGTTGCGACAGCCGAATTTTTTTTCGAGATAGATTTATATTTGAAAAAAAAGAAAAGAAATGAGTTTTCATTTTGTCGTTGGAAAACATGCAAGTCAACATTTTTTTTCGTTTTTCTGTTCCGTGTAATTGTACGTTGTCAGGTTATTGTTCTAGTCGATGACAGAGTAAATGGCGTGGAACTTGCGGGGTGATGAAAAGGCAGGCGCTGTTTTACTCATGTTCATTTTTTAGTTAGAATTTTATGCGTGTAGAGTGGTGCCAAGCCTAGTATATACGCTGGTACACGAAACAAAAACATGTTTTCTTCGTGATTAGAATGGAACATTTATTGCGGAGGAAGGAGGAATAAAGGCCTTTCTTTGCACACCAGGTAAAGGCGAAAAGTGTTTCTAATTTGTATGATTATTGTAGGAGTGTGTGTACGTGGCCAATTAATTACTTTTCCCGTGTCAGAAAATCAAGGGAATTAAAGGACGAAACGTGTTGATGAATGCACGACATGATTTGCTCTGTTCAACTATTCAAAAAATCGTTACATGTTTTAATTATATCCACTATGCCCACATTTCCTTGTGGAGAAAAGGTCAGACTTCCATCTTGCTATAAAACAATGCATATTATCTACCTGTAGCAACTTCAACTTCAAAATACATTTAACAACGTTTGGTTACCTGACGAGATCCAATGTGATGTATGCGGGGCAGTACAGTGATGTGATCCGATGCCAGAGTAAAGAGATACGATTCTGTGATGTACGGAATATAATATATTTTGTGTCTAAAAAAAAGTAAAACTCCTGGTAAACTTTGAAAGCAATGTTGATATGTTTTCGTTCCACCGCTCGCTTGTAATTTCTAGTTTGTCCGTGTTTCCTCCTTCCTTTCCCTCCGTGCTCGTCAATACTCAATCTTCATGAAACGCGTGTGTGTGTGTACAAACAAAGCAGTACTGTCAAAAGAGAAGATACATTAAGATAAATCTTCTTTGAACAAGTCACCAGGAAACGATAGACACATCTGTTGAAATTTTTTCGTGGAAATATTTTTTAAACATAACAAATAGGATCACTCGTTCGAACAATCGTCACAACAAAATGAACCGTATTATGTAATACTCCTCGACCTATCAGTCTTTCGCATGGGATGTACAAACCGTGTACTTCGTTTCCACAAATAGAACTTATTACGGACAAATACTATCTTATCTAACACACAAGTTTGTTTTTCTCTTTCAAAAAACACGAGTCTTTACGTTATCCAGTAATTTTTTTTCGAGGAAGATATTCAACCGAGTTAGACTTATTATTTGTTTTCTGGAACTGTGCACGCGAGAGAGAAGAAAACAAGTAGTAGCCATGAAAGGCTAACTACTACTCAACAGATTCTGAGAGGTGAAACATGTGTGCAGGCCGCCTATATTCGAAAAAATGGAGCTGGTTGAACCCAGCGTTTTTTGCTCTTCCTTTCCAGTATTTTCCCCTTATTTTCGCTCCATTTTTTTCTGCCAGGATATTGCAGCTCGCTCTCCGAACTTCAACTGGTCTGGTTTCCTCTGTTCGTTCGCTTATCCCCGCCACGGTGAAAGTTTGTGTCAGTGTACGTGAGGGCAACCCTTGCCACACAGTTGCTATCTCAAGCTTCTTCCTTTTTTCCTCTCCCAATAACAAACCATGTGTGCTATAGTGTGGCTTTCCACTGGCTTTCACTTTTCCCATGTTTTCCACTACTCCTCTTACAACATTTTTGCTTATAAGTTTTTCCCTTCCCAGGTCTCGTGAACATTTAAGTTTACGAGTGGAGGCCTTTTTCTTCACAACTCCAGCCTGATTTTCTTTTCCTTGTTGCCTTTCAAACTTACTGTTGCTCATACATGCTTCTTTTTTGCTTCACGGGCTCTCCCAGCTTATTTTGTGCAGTTGATTTTTTTTGGGAGGACAGAGAGTCTCCTCTTTCGTGGTGGAATCCACCAGTCTTCCTCAATTTTTTGTTAGCGTTGATATTTCTACTCCTAACTTGCTACTTTATTTCTGGGGCGAACGGGCAGAAAACTTGTTTTTTTTTCTGGATGCTCGTAAAACGCAAGCGCTTTGCTACAACACAGAAGCTTCTAACGTGGGGAAACCAAGGAGGATACACGCACACACTCACATCATCGTCATTTTCCTAAATATTTTTGTATGCATGGCTTCCATATATTCGCCGTTGGCTCAGAAGTGGAGGGAATGCTAGAAGAAGAAAAAAGAAATAATGCAAGACAGTAGTTGCGCTAGTTTCCACTGATTTTAAATAGGAATCCGTGAGAGCCAGTCGATAGTCCCTTTCACTGTGCCCGTCTCCTCCGCCAACCTTCAATTTTGAAAATATAACGGGTTTGCAATTTTGCAACACACACACTCATTTTTTTTACAGCGCTACTTTCACTTCACATTCCTGTGTCATACAGATTGTCCCTGGCTGAAATGCCTAACATGTAGAGGATGCCTTCCGACGAAGAAGCAATCAACTTTATTATTTCTTGTGCATACTTCCATCTGACATGAAAATGTATGTGGCCACCATTAACTCTGCACCATACATATCCATCCAAGTAACTTTTCTCTAATGAAGAACGAGGTTATGCTGGAGCAAAAAAAGGGAATAAAGTTGAGCGAGACTTGAGGGAACGTGGAAGGTACTTTTCTTCCAAAAAAAATATAATTCAAATGGAAAGTTTGTAAAGTGCATAATGGTCCTGCCTCTCTGAATATGTATTATGCACAGCTCCCGAAAAAAAAATGAAATGAAGTAACAAAAAAACTAAGGAATTCTTTTTTAGAAATCTGCATCGTATTTCTTGCCCATATCAGCGCCATTCTTTAAAAAAAAAACTTGTATCACTCTGTTACATTTTTCTATCGTGGCACGTCCATTATCCACTATTACGTGCTTTCCCAAGACACACAAAGTCAATGATGCCATATACCCAGTGCTCCCCGTGCCAAGTAACTTGTCTTCCAACAGGTTAAAATTTTCATAACTATTTTGTTCTCTTCTTCTACCCCCACTCTTTGAACTTCTCCTTGTTTCACTGATGTGCACATCTATTTATTCAAAGTAAGAGTATAACCTTCTCATCCTCTTCAGTTGAAATGAAGCATTGCGAAAATGTAGGCGAGCATGTGTTTATAATAGCGTCACATCAAGAGCCCGCATCGTGAGTCTACTTACTCTCACCTTTCATCAAGGAGATGAGCTTGGACTGAGTTGATGATGATGATGATGAAAGGGAAGAATCTTCAAAATAAAGTTCATAATGCATAAATTATATGATTATGAGTGATTACCGGAAAGCTCACTTATGTGTGCCACTTTAAAAGGAACGGAAAATAAACTGTTCGTCTCTGCGCTGCAGAGGGAAAGCTGAAGCGCGTTTCTTAAGTTATGAAACTCTAACATTTCTAACTAAACTCACAAGAATGTGTGTTCTCCACCACCCTTGGATGCTTTTTTTTTGTTTCTACTTGAAAACAAACTTGTGACGGGTTAGTTGATTCTCTGGAGAAGTGTAAAGTTTTGACACGTAACATCTTCTGTGCACCACTTCGGAAATTGGAGAGGTGGGTGAGAGGAGCACCCATCATAATTATCATTATATTCGTATCGCCTTTGTTTTCAACTTTTTTTTGTACTCAAATTGTCATTTGGAATGAGATGGTTTGTTAGGCTTGATGACAAAATGCTTGTCACATTTCGCAATAGGAGTTTATCATTTATTATTCCATGTTTTCGTCACGCACACAATTAGAAATAAAAATCCACAGTTTTCATGTCCCATGAGCTAATGAATTCCACTGGCCTTGTCAATTTAATAATTTTGACAATAGGTTTCCTTTGGCTCTCGTTAGAATAGTATATACATACGTACATATTATACAGTATACATCCATTACAAGAAACATTGGAATCAAACTCATCATCATCATCAATTTTATTTGATAAAGTTAATGGGTGAAATGAAATACAAAATGTAATGGCTGTATCGTACCGGTTGTGTTGCTACTCCACTGCGCTTGCCGCACTACTGACCTCCTGTAACGCAATGATTGCATTTAATTGTAACTATTGAAGCATGAAAGAATTGATTATAGTTAAATTACGTTGGAAAACAGTTCATGGATGAAACAAGCATGAAAATTATTTGAGCTAGTGATGCTTATATATGACACTTGAGCAAACATTGGAATCGAATACGGTTATGAAAGTGATAATTAATTCATTGTTGCAGAGAGCAGGAATGGCGGGGTGGAAAACGATTAATTATGCATTTGGCATATTGACTGCCTGGTTCGAAACTATCAAGTTGGAGGCTTAGCATACCTCTACTCCTATCTTCGCTCAGGAAACTTTACCCACCC
Source organism: Troglopedetes dispersus (assembly GCA_027744215.1). Lineage (NCBI taxonomy): Eukaryota > Metazoa > Arthropoda > Collembola > Entomobryomorpha > Paronellidae > Troglopedetes > Troglopedetes dispersus. The sequence continues at coordinate 8,919 of JAHZNF010000036.1, read as the reverse complement.
ACCATTATTATAATTTTTGTACATTGAAGAGATGCCTGGAATGATTGTGCTAATCATAAGTTATGTCCGACTAATATTCGCCAAAAATAATCCAATATTCACACCACACATAAAACCTCGACATCCATACATTACCTGGTATGGAAGTGTAGTGAAAATTTTCGGTGTCGAGTGTGGTGGAAAGATATTTTTGCCGTACCAGTAAATGTCTATGTTGTCATGATGTGTAGCTGTACAGTAATCGGTGCTCCACCTGAGATGCATGTTTAAATGCAAAAGTTCAGAGTCGTTTTTAACAAAAGAAGCAAAAATGTAACCCCTCTCCTTTTATAATGGCACCACCGTTTCTTCTGAAGTACTTCAATAAAAGAGTCACTTTCTCCGAGATGAGTTTAATTTCCGAAATTTTGGGAATGCGTCATATCAACCTCTGGTTTTTTTCCTATTTCAATGTCTCCGACTAAATTAAAACTGCTCCGCCTACATTATTACCGCGTCGTATCATCAGGTCTCCTTTGTTCAGATCACAGCATGCGTTTTTATTTACACATCTGGTACTGTCTTCCCTCCTTTTTTTGTCTTCCCATCCGTTTTGTTTGCCCGTTGCGTGGGTCCTCTCGCTTTAACTTGAACCCTCTGTCTGACGCTGTTAATGGATAAACAAAACAAGACTGCAATTTCCTGTGCAGCCTTCTCAAGTATAGTTTATATGCACATGAAAGCATTAGCAAAGTCCTACATTCCCGGTTTGGCCGACGACGTAAGGAAATATAATACACCTACGTAAAAAGCAGAGGTGCTGATAAAGCTGGCTTTAATATCCAACTTCATTATGAGTACTCCCAACGACTTCAGTCCGGCGGCCACGATTTACTAATAGAAGGAATTGATGTTTTTCAAACATTGTATGAAAAATATTTAAATCTTTCCCCTAATAGCATATTTTACAAATCCGATTCCTTATACTCTTTTTAATCATCCGCACGGCCAAGTGCACCTGGTTGGGGAAGAATCTTTACAAACAATACTACTACTACTTGCAGCAACCGCACTGATGTAAGTCGGTTTATTTAGGTGAGGTCACACAAATTCCATTTTCTGGATGAAAACTATCCATTCCCTCTTTCTGTGCATTTGTGACCAACATCCTCCTTATAGCTTTCCCAGTTTGTTTTTGCTTGCCCCCTCCAGCTATAATGTAGATAGATATGTTTGGTTAACTCGCTCAGAAATATGTGTATAGAACAAAATAAAATAATAATGGAGCAGGTAAGCGGTTGCATATTACAGTTCCCTACTTTGTTCTAAGATTTCTCCCAAAGCTCTCATGAAAAAACAGCATGTTACTCTGACACGCCGCCGCCGCTCGTGGATCGCTGTTCCAATGTCGGGTTTTGAAGTTGTCTGGCTTCCGTTTGGAATGGAAAGGACACGCAGTAGTAGTTCGCTTTCGCACGAATGCCATTTATAATAGAGATGGTCGCTGTAATATGTGCTCCAATACACCATTATCCGCTTACTCTCTATATTTTATTTTATTTGTTTTTTTTCACGAGAAACACATCCACGCGAATGGATTTATTTATTTATTCTATATTCAAAGTGAGTAACCTGTTTCAAGTTGGAGTGTTAAAATCACAAGTTTTTTTGTCCTTTCTAATCGATTGTATTATGAAACAAATTAGATTTCCATCTCATAACAATATCTTTCTACTCATAAAAATTGCGACCAAAATTTGACTTTGAGAAAGGTTGACATTTTATAAACTTTTGGGGCAATCAGTTTACACCGACGGGTAGCAAACTTGAAGTACACAAACAACAACAACAAAAAAAAAAGAACTTCTCGTCAATGAGCTTCAGTGAGCGGAAAAGTTGTCAACAAAACGCCATACAAAGCTTCCTTTTGGTGAAAGGAAGTCGAGCACGCATAGCTAATGCGTAGAGCAAACCCAAGCCAGAAGCTAACTTTTCACTGTTTGTGTTCTGGTGAGTGCGACAGAGAGTTTTCTCCTCCTATAAGATTAAGATCACACTTTTCGCACAAAAAGGATGTAAATAGGACAGTGTTTGGTTGTTGTCGAAGCAAACTTTTTTTTCCCTTTGTCATCATGATCAGTGTTGGTATGCTCAGTTGGAAATAATACGGAAGAATGTAAACCAATGTTATTATTATTACTAGTTGTTTGGTTTGCTTTTTGTGTTCCATCGAGTCTATGGTTTTATTTGTGTAGCATCCACTTAGCTTTTTTTTCCTCCTCGTAATCTTGTGATCTCCCAAAGAACAAAAATGATTTTGATTTTCCCTTTTTGTCGAGTCTATGTTGTAAGCTGTGTATAGTTTTTATTATATTTCTACCCCGAAAGCCAATCCATGTTCTCCCAACCAGTTTTGCACTTCCTTTTGTTGTCTGCCAAAAACATAATAATATCCGTGAGGTTGTTGGAACTGGAACCCTTTGAAAAGCTAAACAGCAACAACAAACAGCAATGGCGCTGTTGTGCTGCTTTGTATAAGTTATATATTGTGGTAAATTGTAATTTAAGAGGCTGAGGACGACATGGAGAATAAAGAGTTGACAAAGGAGAGCATGGCTTCCTCTTTATTATTGTGGATGCTTAGGTCCACAAAAAAGGATTATGTGTGCTTTCTTCCCACTTTTCCCTTAAATGTATTCCTGTCCTTTTTCCTCACCTCAGAAACCGGAGACAAGGAAATGGAGATAGAATTTTTTTTCCACGTGTTGACTGTTATATCATTCTGTACGTATCACATGTTTCGTTTTTATTATTGAGGATGAATAAGATGGAAAAGGGACATTCTGGGTTGCTATTGTGTCACTAATGAAACCCGTACTTTGATTCAAGGAGAAAAGGGCAAGCAAAAGGATGAGTTTGATATCCGAACCTTTTGCGAACCTTTGATCCAAACTTTTCTTTTTCAGGTTTGTCTGTTTTTTTTTGGTCATGATCCTTTCTTCTTTTTTCGTTGCGTGGTATGCCGGTTTATTTGTTTTGAGCATGTTACAATAAATTGTTCTTTTTGATGAGAATGATCCTGCAGCAGCACTGAGAAGGATATCAATCTGAACTTTTATGTAACCTGAAACAAGATCTTCGTTTGCTGTTCATGGATAGCATTATGCGACCGTTGGTGACTCAATCAAACAAAATAATAGAAAAAAAACAATCCTTCAGAATAAAATTCAACGATAAGATGATATTGTATAAACAATTTGGTTCTTCATTAACACAGAAATGAAATCAAACTCCTTCCCGAATAAATTCAAATATTCAAATTCTCCGCTCTACCCTTTTAGGCTTTAATGCTTGACTAAAATTTTGCTTACATTATATTCTGCAAAAATTGATGTTCTTCCGCTTCAAACATGCATAGCATCTCCATAACCACGAGTTATGCTTTCTCAAATGAGCATGTGTCACGTTGAAAGGGTTTCCTTGTTTAAACAGCTTCCACGGAATGCCTGACCATGCACAGAAAGTGGGACGCCTTTCCACCATGCAGCTTCTCCATTGATGTGGCACAAATCCAAGACTGCACAGATTTAAGGTGAGCTTTATGAAAGAGAAAAGGAAGGAAGTGGGGTTCCCTTCACAATTCGTTGTCAGTCTAATAATAAATACGTATTAATTTGATTGACTCCGCTAGAGTGGCTGTGAACGTCACCAGCAGCGTTATTTTCCAGCACATTGCAAACTTGAACGAAACTGTCGTCGAGGAAGATTCCTGGTGGGAGTTACTATTTACAATATAAATATGGAAATCTATTAGTTTTTGTTCAAGGCATTCGAGTAATTAAGTTGTCATATCTCCTACTTCAACAGGAGCTCCAATGCACAAAATGGAAACAACATAAGCAGAACTGGGGAGTTGCTAACTTGCGACAAGTTTCCAGTACATCTCACAGCAACCGAGATTTGGGCTCAAGGGGCCCATGTGGCTACAATGTTGGGGTAAATTGAGTTCAACTTTTACTTCTGGGAATTTCCTTACCTATTTATTGGCAAATAACTATCTATGTACTAATGATATAAACTGTGAAATTAAATATCGTCACTTTCTAAAAAAATACTAGATTTCAAACTGACAACTTGGTCTCAGTTGGGACAGAACTCGTAATAACGGTCTCAATTTCTCAGAAAATTGTTACCGGAAAGGAATACACAAAACTGTCAAAGTAAATTTAATATTTCACACTCTGAGCGAGTATTTAAATCATAGCGAGGAAATAAATTGAAAATGATTTGTAGGAAGCTATAATTTCCAGTTCGGGATTTAATTACTATTCTCTTCTGGAATAGGTTCTGGGCCAACTACTATTTTGGGGACTGTCTCTATCGACAATGCTGGAGAGATCTGTGGACCATAATTCCTCAGGATTTACTTCAAGGAGCGTCCTTAATTTTTCGAGATGAAGAAGGCGTCGGTAATGTGTTCCGGTGGGGTTTCCTGATGGTAATTTTACTACTCTGCTTTTTACTTTTGGTTCGTCAAGTCATTTTCGTATACGAAGATTTAGATGTTCCATAATGTAATTTTTGAATTTTTTCTTGTAATGACTGGTTAGAAATATTAAGTTTCATTTTCAATTCTCAAAGTAGTTCTATTAAGAAGATGATGCAAGCTTTTCCTCAAAAATTGTATATGGTTTTAGTTAAAACTATCTATTCATGGTGACTCAGAAATGTACGCACAAGAATGTATTGGAAATTGAAATTGTCATTGAAACAAAAACTTTTATTATGAATATACTCAATGTATAGTGAGCAAAACTATTTTTAATTACAGTTAGCTTTTGTCAAAATCAAGCAAAATAAAGTTTCAGGCAAACTGTCAAACAACATTTGTATACAATCTTTTTTTTTACATTTTGTAAAATTGGTCCGACAAGGCGACAACAGTATAATAAGTACACTTTGTAAATATTACGTAGTCCGATATCTTATAATAGTCAAATATATAACAACAACCTTAATTGTTTATTTAAAGTAGGGTAAATTTTTAATAATAAAATCACAAGTAAAAGTTTCCTACAAATTTATCTATATTTTAAACCGTAATATAAATTCAGCTATCTTATCTACATTAAAAATTGCGAAAAAAAACGGTTCAGTTTCCCGTTTTAGATCAACGGGCATCATGTTCTTTAATTATAGCGAGTACATAAAATTGAAAATATTTTGCTTTCGATACCCTTGGAATTCAAAACCCTAGAAAATATGCTTATGATTTATCTGTATAATATTGCGTACGGAACTAAGACATGAAAAAAAATCCGACATGCGTAAGAAACAAATATACATTTTAAAATATCTAAAGTGCCCCTCCTCTCAATCTCTGAGTTCGTTTATGAGGTCGCGGAAATCGGTGACGTACCACTTGGACTTGGACTTAACTTCCTGTCTGTATGCATTCCCTCCGAATCCTATAAAAAAGCAGTTCCAAAGTCAATTAAAAATTTTCATCGTGCTCTCCCCCGGAGCGACATTCCGAGTGGTGTTATTATCATTTAGAATTCTTTGTGGAGGGGAGGCCATACCAATAAAAAGATCTGCGGGTGGGCTGGCTTCCCAGTCGGTGATTCCGTCACCCACCATCACCACTGTTTCGTAACCGTGCTTTTCTTTCAGGTTACGGATCACAGCTCCCTTCCCACCAGTCCGGGATGTCATCTGGTTCTCGTCAAACCCTGCGTAGTCCCCTGTGCACAGGAAGGAGAAAGCAGCCAAGTTGAAATATGATCAACATGACAATTCGAAAATAATGAAAAGTGGAATTCAAGCAGGATGACTTACCATCATAAAAGAATTTGAGCTTGTTGGCATATACGTTAGCTGTAGGGATGTTAAGTTCTTGAGCGAGTGGAATGATGATGCTACGGAATCCTCCGGATACCAAGTATACTTCTTTGTCATGCTTGTGAAGCTCGTGGATAAGTTCCCTGCAACAAAATAAGAATGGAGGCTTTAAAGTAAGCAAAACATTGTGTGAGGATATCAGACGCTATATTGCGTCATAAGTGGTGATTTCATTTAAATTTTAATTGCACTTTCAGTAGCAAAAAAAGCTTTAGCAGAGTAAAGTTCAAAGTTGACATGGCATTTTTTTTCATTTCATAATCTCTCTCAACGCTCCAATTAAAATAGAATGACACAGGTGTGTCCACCCTAATGACTCCGATTTTTATCGAATTTTCCCCTGAAGTAGTTAGTTGGTAGCGAGAAAATAAATTATTCAATATAACTTGCAGACCTCTTCAAACCAGCTTTACTACTTAAGTCCGAATTTCAGCTTAAAATGATTGACGTATGTAGGTATAGACAGTGAAATTAGACAGAAAGACAATCATCTACGGAAAAGTCAATCATGCGCTTGTAAAAAAAGTTAAAGCCAGTCTTAACTATGTAAAAAGTTAGTTTGAATGAGCAAATAGAAAAAAAGCTACCAACTAATTTCAGAGAACGGTCGTGTGTACCTACTTGAGTAAGTATTGCATGCTTGTCAAAAGGATAAGAAAAATCATGCTCTCAGCACATGCTTGCCTGGCTGCAAAAAAAATCAAGCAAGTTCTTTTATACAACAAAAAAGTGCTTCATAGACATCTGAACTGGCAACGCAGCAACATACTTCAGGCTTTTTTAAATAATACACTATTCATATAAGCGACGATGAGTCAACCGGGAAAGGTCTAGAAATAAAGCTGTGAAGTGGTAACAACTAACAACATGATATCTGTAACTGCGTGTGTGAGCTAGAATAATCCTGATGAACTAGGTGAACAACCAATAGATAGGAAGGATTTAAAGGTTGAGAATTTTACGTCAAAGCAACACACCTACCATCCACCAAACAACCATGCAAAGAGAGAAAGGAGTTTAATCTACTCGATCAAAAGTTGAATGCTATTTAAGTGGCTCTCTATTTTTTTTTCTAGGTAAAATTGTAAATCAGCGTGCATTGGCCGTGTTTTTTTTTTCAATATTGCAAAAGGGGATTAATTATCATTCCATGCAAATCAGAAGCACCATCATGTCATCTCCTTGAGCTATTTTTTATTACAAAAAATACTGGTTTTAATATTTCTCACAGCTGGCCTTTCTGGATCAAAAAGGAGTATTAAACCGCAAATTATTCATGGCACAAAATTTAAAAAAAAATCGATAAGCCTACGTGCATTTTTTTTTCGTCTGGGCTACAGCCAAAGGGATTAAATTGCTTTTGTTTTACTCTATTATTCACCTTATTTGTTTGCACGTATGCATAAATTCATTTTTTACAACAAGTATTATTACAATCGAAATCATGCATATGCCTACTACGCTCACAATAAACGTTGTAATTTGATCATCAATGGGAATCTAATCTTCTGAGAGTGATTTACATGTCACTTTTCTTTCTCTTTACGCAAATGACATGTTTGAGAAATATTGATAACTGCACATCAACTTCATGTAGCGGACCACATGTACCGTGTGTGGACAAAATTAACACGCAAAAAAAGCACAAAGCAAATATTGTCCTGCACGAACAAATATTTTTTGACGAACTGGTGTAGTGTAACATTCTGTATTACTCACTTGACGTATGGACTAAGCCGATGCTTTGTGCTCAAAATGTAATTTCTGAGTTGCGTCAGGCTAGGTCTGATTAGATCCAATCGGAGGGCGAGTGCTTGGCGGAAGTCCATTCCTCCCTTCATAGCTTCCCTTGTCCTAAAAAAAGAGAATCATACGATTATCAAGTGTTATTGAGCGTCCCACAAAAAACGAAAAGAAAACAACTTGTTTTCCAACCAATATCAATAACATGGCCGTTGATGGTCGATGCTCCAGCTAGATTTCATGATGTGGTTTCATTTTTAATGTTTGCGAACAAATTGCACAGCAAGTTTTATCAAGTGTTTTTTTTTCTGCCGTCGATTGAATACTGAATTATCCTCTGCTGTGCAATTTTACTGATAAATAGGTAAATAACTCAAATCAGATGTGAAGCCAGGTGCAATTCTTATGTAAAGAACCTTGTGAAATATGTGCACATTATCTCCTTGCAGTTTTTTTTGCTCCAGCCAGCTGGGCAAAGTGAGGAGGTAAATTGTATCAAGGGAAACTGTCCAGTCGATTTTTTTTTCTCATGGCAGGGCCAAATCTCGCGTCATTGAACGATAATGTTATAGTTTTGCATGAAGATTATGAAATCTCCGGAGTGAGCAGAGCGGTCTTGGCATTTTTTCAAAGCTACGTTTTTCTTGTACTTCTTGTTCCAATATTATCATTAATGATAACATTCTCGAACAGTTTTGGTTCCGTGAATGATGCTATTGATTAATCGATTAATTCTCAGTTTGATACGGCTTTGTTAAAAAAAAGGGTGCGGGCGGGTGTGTATAAAAATAACACTGAAAAGAGTTGTTTTTCTCCTGCCTTTCATCCTCAGACTCAAACCCATTTGTACTGTCAAAATGAAATAATAATATTATGAAGACGTGTATTTACATTTTACGAGCGCACATATCCAATAATAATAACTTTTCTCATTATTGACTCAAGTGGGTTACTGCTTGGAAATCATGCCACCTCAGTTGAACACGTAATAAATGTAAGCATTCATCAGACAACAAAAAGGAAGGGGAATGTTGTAATATAAGTCAGTCATAATATCAAATTAAAAATATTATATCAAGCGCATCTGACTCCTCGAGAAATCCCTTTCTGCATAAAAGTCATTATTGACTTGATGTGTCTATTATTCACCAATGCGACTTGGTGTAGAGTTGCATGGTCCAAAACTGTCATGTATTTTCTCATCATCTACATATCACATGGGCAGCGAGTGATCACAAGCCTGACTCATACGATTGCACACATAATGAAAAAAAAATTCATGCATTCCTATTATTA
>JAHZNF010000035.1:0-13545 GCA_027744215.1 Troglopedetes dispersus | reverse complement strand
CCACATCCACCCCCACCACCCCCTTCGGCTTGCCCGTGGACTGAGATCGGGTTGCATAATGTGAACACAATTACTACAACAATGAGAGCACACACTTGCAAGTCTTTCGAATTGCCCATCATCATGCTCCCCCCTGGTGGGACACTGGTGGGATGATGGCTTATCGCTTATATTCTCGGAGGCGTCCTAAACCTGTTCTACCATTCTCTCCAGGTCTTTGGAGGAGCACTCCTCATTCTCCTCTTTTCTCCCCCAAGAAGAAACAAAACTGACTGTTGCTGGACACGTGCTTCTTTTTTTCCAGCGGCACACTCACCAAAGCAGCACCCAAGGTTAGATCGCCGATCTCCTCAAAAAAAAAGAATACTTCACACCAGCTTCAATATTATACGTGTATGTCAGTACGTGCTTTCTGATGTTCCCAGCACTTGTGCCCGGAAGCCAGAGGGAACTGGAGGAGTGTGCAGTGCAGCGCACACTTCTCTCGCTTCAAAACAAAAATGCTGAATGACTGTTTGAGAGCTGCGATGTGTTCTCCTACGTTCGGTTGTTCAGAAACAAAAAAAAAATATTCAACTATATAAATAGCGTCGAACTTCTTTTCTTGACTTTTGAAAAGGACGAAATGTTGTTCCTTTTTCTCATAATAAAAACTCCCTGCTTGAATGCACTCTGGATGGAGTTAATGCTCGCTCGTGCTAAAAACTAGAAAGAAAATCTCCCACTTTTTCCCAGCTCTCTTCTCACAAGATATTTATGTTGTGTATTATGTTCCATGTATATACATTCCAACAAGTTGAGTTACAGCACAATAACTATCCTAGGATCATCGTAAACATTTTCCACACTCCAGAATCTCCAACTTCTTTTTACTCCTTCTCCCTCGAAACTGTGCGCGCACACCACCACCACTCTACTGAGACACGACTGAAGACTCAGATCCTTTAATTCCACTACTCATTTTTTCCCCTCATCTCTCTGCCTTTTCAACTTCCAGTAAACTGGTTAAAATACAAAAAAAGTGGTGTCGAGAGTCATTTTCAGACATAATTTTTTCTTTTCACAAAACGCAAGACAGTATCCACCAACGACGAAGACGTGGAGGCCAAATTCACACGTCTTTGGATACTTCGCTGTGAAGAAAAATCATTTCATCGCCATGCTGCTGTGTCACTCAAGTATACTCACGCAACACACAAAAAAAAGATGAAGAGGACGACGATTTTTCTCCTTCCCAATTCCATAAAAATGAATGAAAATGATCAGGAACCACTCATACTCAAAAGATTTCTCGAGTGGAACAAGATCACTGTGAATACAAAATTAAAAAAGGGGGAAATGCCACCATCGGTCACTGTAACTGGATCGTGCATAGATTATGACATTTTATGGACAATTTTCCATATGAAAAAAAAACTTGGTAAATATAATTCGACTACTTCAAAATAACATGTTCTAGAAAAGATGGTTACTGATGTGCATAGGTACATACATTTGTTCTCCATGTTTTACAGTTGCTGGAGTTGAATTTGAATGTAATGTAGGTATCTATGTAGAACAAAGTCATAAGTGTAATACTTAACACTAATTGCTGCACGTTTGCCCACACGGACAAGAGGGAGAGAGAGAGAGAGAGAGAGAGAGAAAACGCCTATACAACTTTTCATTCTTATTTTCTCTCCAGAAGTAGTTCAAGGAGTCTTCACAGGTTATCATCTGAATGCAATATAAAATGTCGTCTTGCAGTTTGCCTCATTTCCTCAAAAAGTAAGACATAAGAATCACGAATATATGCGTGTATTATAGTTGTATAATGCATGAAATGGAGAAGATGGGGTTGCGACTCGCAGTCAAGTTGTGTGAGCATGGAAAACTCAACTCGCTCAGAAATGTTGTCTCATCTTCCCTTTCATTCAGCATGAATCAATGCAATATTTGGTGTGGCATTTTTTGTCATGTGTTCCACAAGAATAGAAGGAGTGAGCAGGAGACAGGGAACTGTACAATCTAATTTCAAAATAGGATTTACTTTTTTTTCGCTGGATTAAGAAAATGATGAATTACTTTAGCAGATCACCATCAAACACTGGTAAATGGTGACATTACAAAAAATACAGTGAGGCCTCTCATTTTATTTTTGTATCAGTAAGAAAGAAGAAGTTGATCAACTGATTGTATCGTTTTCAAAGAGAAAGAAAAATTCACTTTTTCATAAAATTGGAATGCGGCTTTAGTTTCGTTTTCTTTTATTTGAGAATCCCCATCCATTATTACCTGACAAAAAACGTTCTAAATTACAAGCAATGTAAAGGTTATTATTTCCCAGTGATCAATACCGGTCACACGATGAATTTTACCTTTCCAATTTCGCACCTTGCAACAATTTTATTAAGTAAAATGGAGGTAACATATGCATCATATCAAGTCACCCCAGTGAATTATGGTTATAACAGTGAATATAATTAAGAAAAGGAGCTTTGGAATGAAACGATTTTATTAATAGCTGGAAATTCTACCATGCATACAAGATATTATGCAATACGTACATCTATATATATTGACAAGCTATATCTGATGATGAAAGAGTAAAGGATAACCGATAAAATGTGGAAGAGTGAACGCTGGAAATTAACCTTTCATTGTTTTAAAATATAGAAAAGGAGCAAAACATGACAATACTAGTGGAAAGGTGTAATGAGAAATGTGCGCATATTTCATACACAAGGTGGGATTTTTAATACATTGATCATTTAATCTGTTCACGTAAGCAGCATTAAGCCTTCACTTCCACAAGATATCACTCTGAAATTAATTGATTTATAATTGGATACAATACGTAGAAGTAAATGTCACAGATTAGTCTTTTCATTCATAAAAATTATCGTCCTTTTCATTCATAATCCGAGCATACTACACGGTTGCCATTTTTGTAACCTAAATGACTTTTATTTTTATATAGTAACCTATATTGAAACTGAATGGACTCAAGTTTTTGATTCACATATGAGGAAGCAAATGTAGGAGTATAAATTGTTCCAGAAAGGAGGTTATGCATGAGTATGTCTCGTTGTTCTTGTTGGTTTTAAGGTCACTTTGGTGGTTCGAAAACGTTGCCCAGTTTTGCCATAGAAATCCTCCCATCATGTTAGGTCCACCAAAGCTTCTTAAATTCCACGTTTTAGCACAATGCAGATGGGGAAAGTTAACTTTTTTTTCCTCTCACAGCAGTTGTGCAACAGTTTTATTTAACATGCTCCTACGGGGATGCAAAGCCCAATAATAGGTTTTACCACCTACTTTTTGTTCGATGTATGTAGGTCATTCCATTTTACTTGGAAGAGTGAGAAATGAAAGTAACTAACTTACGGCAATAATTAATTAGACCAATATGCATCCATATATTACTTGTTTACTTACGCTTTTCCTGCGAAAGCAAAACTTGTATCTGTGAAACTCTGGCAGCAGCTTACCCCTCATGAAAATTTTTACAACTCACCTTGTACGTCTCTCTCTCCTACATTTCATCAGGTTTTCTGCTAGTCATTTTCCACTCGACATATAAAAAAGAGATCGGGTAGACCCACATAATATATAATTTCTGGAAGCAGCAAACTATAAAAAGTAGTAATTAAATTCTGATCGACGTGACTACAATTATTATCACATTATGTTCTGGCTTGACTCAGGATGCTGATTGCATCTTGTCATTTATTTACATGGCTTTTATTACCTGCCAATGGCAGGCTGCCATCCTTTCCTTTCCTCTGCATAATATACTACTGTAGTGACATGGTTTATATTAAGTGGAGTTTGGTAAAAGCATTTCCTCTTCGTTTTGGTGAGCCAATTTGAAAAATGTGATGTGGTTATATTTATAGATAATCCTTGCAAAGTGAAATAAAAAAATAATTTGGTTTCCTCCGTGCCGACGAAAATAATGAGACTACATGATGGAAAAAATAGTGAAAGCGGAGAGAGTCTCGCAAGAAATCGATAATATTTTTTAGCTTGTCACCTAATGAATTTATCCTTGTGTGATCGTTACAGATAAATACATCACAGTTGGCTGATCTGTCAGGTGGAGTTTACAAGAATTCTGTCTCTTTCCCAGGCTAAATGCGAAGAGGTGGAAAAATAACAGCAGAACTTTTGTTGTAGGATTCTGAAAAGGCAAATGGTTGTTCTGACGCTTCAAGCTTTCCATTTATGTCTAATAGACGTGAACACATTATTTTTTTTTCTCACAAAACTTCTCCAGTTCCACATTCTAACATTTGAATGCATGATCATGAATCCATAAAAATAACCTGTGGGAAGTTTGGAGTAAACAATTTTTTGCGAAGAGAGCATTGTATGTATGAATAATATCGAAGTTTTATTAGCACTCGTATTACTAAAGAAATATACCAAATAGTGGACATTCAAAGACCATTATTTAGTTGACAAAAGCGTTTTTTTTTTGTAAAAAAAAATAGTTTATCCTATCCGAAAAAGCATAGAAGAGAGTGAAAATTTGATATGTAAACGCACCGTCTCAAAATTTCCCCTTTGCCAAACAGAATATTAGCTCAATTTTTTTTAGCACACTATACAATATGGAAGTCCTGAATTCCGTTAACTTACCTTTGTTATTAAAAGTGGATGTAATATATGTGACTGAGCTGTAAAAGTTCAGAAGGGAAAGCCGATTTTTTTGGTGTTGTTGCTTTATGTAATTTGATAAGCAATTAAATTTTCTTTGGCTTCACATGGACACCTCTCATTAACGAGTTTATAATGGTGAAAACAACTTCAAAAACAAAATTCCCTACTATCTCAAACGTTTTGATCTCTTCATGCATCCAAGCCGTGCATTTTTAATCCCATCACGATGTGCGATACCTGTGTGACCTCACAATTTCAACTTTTACCTTTTGCATAAAATTTTACACAAGTGACAGCAAATATGTCATATGAAGGGTTAACACATCTTTCTTTTTCAGTAAAAGGATGAGGTTTTCATTATAAAAAATTTCAGAATCTGATTGTGTCGTGGAGTCACTAGTTCGAAAAAATTAGCATTGAGTTTCAAAGACATTTTTACGGAATGGAGCAACAGAAAATATGTTTTTTAAGTAAGGGGAACTAACGACCACGTAATTCAATTGTCCTTTAACCTTTTCGTTCCCAACTCCAATTCTTGAAGTATTTCTTTTGAGACATCATTTTGTGAGATCTGATGCAAAAGCACGATGTAACCTATTTAGCATGCGTCCTCCTTTGTCTGGAAATAACTATGAGATTTCTGGAGTCCTTTTCTCTGCTCCATGATACAATGAAATAATATTTTTATACGTATGTTTGAACAGGTTGCAATAAAATGGAGTAGATATGGATAGGGAATGAGCAACTTTCACTTTCCAATATTTTCTGGAGCTACACTTTATTGTCAGCAATAAATAATGTGATGCGACATGGACTAAGTAGAAGCCAGCATATTTTATAACTAATATTATTGGATTTCAGCGGAGTATAATATAACGAAATTTGATATCCCTCTTTGAATTTTTTAAATCCACTGTATACGTTGCGTCCTTGTTAGTAGAAGCACAAGAGCTTCTTACCAATTCTTTCCTTTGAATCCATAAAAAATCTAATCTCTTTTTCTGGTTCGCCTGCATTCTTCAACTATGAAATTTGGTAAACATAAAAGGAGTTTTTGCCAATAGACCGTACTGGAGCAGATATAATCTTCTTGGTAACCTGGCATTCAACCTTAGAAAAAAACATTTCTGGAAACAACTTTACTTTTCCTGTTAAATTTTTATTGGAAAAAAAGTTGCTCCTCGGCACAGGGAAAGGAGATCATCCGAGGTCAGCTTTAGTCAATCTACCGTTTTCCCTTAAAAACCTCATTTGGTCATTTCAAGAGCTGTTTCTAGCCGCCTATTGCAATTGCGATCACTTATGCACTTACTTAAGTTATTTTAATAATTTATGTATTGGTCTTAAGACAGATAAGTGCGAGTGTACCGTAAAGTACCGGAAGGAAGTACTTTCATGTTACTTTTTATGAAAATTTTCAAGCAGATTTGAGAAGACATCTTATATTGTTACATGCTTTGAGTAACATCATTCCCCAGACAAAGCTACCTGCTACATTAGGAAGAATCCCTTGCCAGCCAAACACACATTCTATTATATGAGACTCCTTGCACAACGAAGAGATAGGTAAGAACAGAAAGTTGTTTCCCTGATCAGAGCAAGAAGAAATATTTAAATCGTTGAAAGTGCAAACTTGGTACCTATTCATCATGTTAAAGTTTATGCGGTGCTTGAATAAGTTCAGACGGAATTGTAATTAAATCATCATGATTCAAAACACAACTCGTTTTTTTATACTAGAGTTTGTCAATTCTGCCAAGTCAGAGGACGTAATACAATATTGTTTGACGAATAAAATTCATTGAACACACACTTTGTTCACATTGAAATGAAGCCGTACGCAGATCTCAACATCAAATGAATTAAAGGAGTTATTTATGACTGCCAAAGTAGAAGTAAAATTTTTTGCAGTTACTTTCAAATAATAGTTGGTAATGGTAGTACATGATATTCGGGAAACGAGAGGAAATACTAAGTACTAGTTAGAAACAAACATAGAACTGATTTATTCAAATCAAAGGCATATTTTCTCCATTTTTTTAGAACATCCTTCATTAATTTCCTTTCAAACTTGATTTTGTCCTATTTGTGTTCCTTGGTAAAACATGTTTTTTACTCGCTCGTCATATTTAATCGAGTAGTCAGTTCCATGACACAAGAGAGAGAGAGGGAAAAAAATGTTTAATCCGTCTTAACTCCATATTATTACGTCTGCTTTCTTTAATCCTGTCGCCGTGATATTCTTGTCCATATGGTGATCTCCCCTGGCTGTCTTTAACTCTGGAAGGTTAGCATGCCATTCGAACAACGGAAATGTCTAACCAGCAATTTCATTTCCGCTAGCTTTTGTTCACACCAACTCCTAGCAAACCTGTATGCTTTTGCTAACAGACGGAGACATAACGAACGAATGATCTCACCAAAAGAAAAGCGAAGGACAACCACATCACCATTAGTTTTGTATTGCTTTCATATAATTCAATAACCAGTCATTTCCACGACATCCTCACACTCTTTATGAATCAAGTGAAATGAATAGATGAAGCTGCCTTATGGAGCTAAACTAGCAAAAGTGTATTGAAAATTAGATCTTCAACTGTTATTTTCTCATCGATCCAATGGTTCATCATGGATCTCAAAGCAAATCATAAGTTCGCAAATAATGGCGAATTGTGAAGCAAACCAAAGCGAACCTTGTGAAATCAAAAAAATAATAATAATAAGCACTCCGTAACCGCAGAGCAGCATACGCAAAATGAAGATCTCCTTCCGCTTTATGCTTCATAAACTCATCTCGAGAAGTTGTTGATGGCATTTTGGACAAGAACCGAATACAAAGGAGATCACGATATAAATAACAACGAGGAAAGTATTAACTGGACAACTGACGACCCTTGTCATGATCTGCTTTATTGTTTCATATTCAAAGGTTATTAAACCGATAGTCGAGCAGAATTTCCACGATTTGCAAAAAACTCTTTTGTCATTTTTGTTTTTTTTTTCAATTACACACTTGGAGTGGGGATTCTCATTAGTATTGAAAGGATGATCGGAAATTGTATTTAACCTCTGACATCCCAAATAGGTAATATTTATTCCTATTCCAGAGAGAAGCATATAGTGCGGGGAGGGTTTTGGTCAGGCAACATTACAATTCTCTAAACGGTCTGCACTTTTCTGATTTCCATGGGAAAATATTCTTGCCGCAAACAGGAAGTAAATATTACAGACAAAATTGGCCTTTGTTTGGGCACTTCTCTGAACTTGTCATAAATTCACAGTGATGCATGGATGCTAAGCTCAAGCTCAGACAAGCAAATCCTTGTATTGTACGTACATAATATTGCGCTTGGTTAACAAATAGTGCATGGAATGGAGCGTCTGGGGTCTGGTCGGTTTCGCTTCGTCTTACAATTATCCAATTCAAATAAACCTAAATACAAACTAAACAATTCTATAAATAGACATTATTTTCCAATAAATCATGATCTTAATTTTTATATTACTCTCCGATAGTGTATTACATATATTAGATTCATTTCCCACAATGCATTTTTTTTAACAATAATGTTGTTTTTTATTATATTAAATTATGCTCAATCTACTCTACAACCTATGTCTTTATTGTAAAAAAAATGTGTATTATTTAATTGCGCTAATACAAATTATTATAAGTGAAATTAACACTTTTCCCTTCTACTCCCATCCAGCATTCAATTTTCCTATCCTTCCATGCACAGCTCTGTGTTTTAAGGTTCTCCAGTTTCTCCACTGATGATGATATTATGATGATATGCCTTGCTTGGCGAGCGAGCGCCTGTCTGCCCGCATATGGTCATTTATCCTGGTGAAAACCTCGGCGCCGAAGTAGGGCTTCGTTTCACCCAGTTGTTAGGCAAAAACGGTAAATTTTTTTTTTCGTTTTTTTATTTTGCATGTGTTAGTATGGAATAGATGAGTATATGAACTAACGCTAATGCAAAGTAGATTTCATTTTGCACTTAAAAACAACGAAATATTGCCGTGTGTGATGTGTGAGTGTGTGCAAAAAAGCAGTGGTGGTGGAGAGTGAAGAGAGAGAGAGAGAACCGAGACAAGAAGGAGCAAAGTCGGTGACGAATGAGAAGGAAATCAACGGGTCTTTGCTCCATTGTCTGCCTTTCATTTACCTACAAACTACCTAGTACAAACGACAACGACAAAAAAAGAAGTTCACTCACATTTCACACAGACGCAAGGCAAACCTTCATTTCGTGTGCTTTTTAAACACAACTAGTAAGTGATAGTGGATAATACATAATCATAACACTTTTTCGCTTTGCTACTCAGGCTCGCTCGCTGCTGCTCCACAACTACTACTACGACTCCCTTTGACTCATCTCTTTTTTTTTACCACGAGTACATGAGCAGCAGAGCACTGCTGGCAGAGGTTCATACATCCCATCACATCTCAGCTGTGAACATGCATACGACGAGCTCTCCTGCTCCTCTGCTCAATTCCGTAATTATTGTTTGATTCTACATCTTCTGGTCTGATCTTGATCGGTAGCGCACAGATAACCCCGAATTGAAACTTTTGAAAGTAAAACTCTAATTTCGTACTGATACTCATACAAGATACAAGAGTGACAATTTTAGTTTTTATTCAACCAGATTGTGTGATACTAGAA
Organism: Troglopedetes dispersus; assembly: GCA_027744215.1. Lineage (NCBI taxonomy): Eukaryota > Metazoa > Arthropoda > Collembola > Entomobryomorpha > Paronellidae > Troglopedetes > Troglopedetes dispersus. Next base: position 4,231 of record JAHZNF010000035.1, on the reverse strand, counting down.
TTGAGTTTTTTTTGGATGTGATTTTCGATGTTATATTTAATTAATAATAAAATATAATGTTTCATAAAAAATGTGACAAGAAGTAGTGAGATCCTGATATTCAATATTACTAAACTTATACTCTGTCCGTTTAATTTTGTATATAATACCTTGTTAGTATTGACAAAGATCGGTTGGTTCAATTTTAAAAACTTCTTCCAAATTCTTAGAGTCCGAAGTGAAATTTTTGTTGAAGGTCAAGAGAAAAGGTAAAAATTTACGAATACTAAGCATTGTGATTGTGACATTTGCCCCACAAATTAATTAATCCTTTCGTACTCAATGTTTATCAATTTCGTTATGAGATCAATGAAAATTGATTCATTGAATTGAAATCACAAATATTGTACAATGATTAATGGTATTCTAAATTGTAAATAATGCAATTTGATTTTTGTTGATAAAGGGCACTGATAACTGAAGCAAGATGAGGAGTACACATCTGATCTCCATACTACCGTTACTGCTCGGATTTTGGACAGGCGGTGTAGAGTCGCAGGTTACTGAAATAAATTTAAAACCCTGTAAAATTTTGAAATATTGTATCAAATGTTTACCCAAGGATTCCCACGTTTCATGTAATAGAACAAGTATGGAGTCATCAAAATATCTACGCCAGTTGAAGCACCAGCTCTGGACAACTCTACCAAAGAATTTTGCTTTTCCTATCCCACTAAATTTTTTACGCTACCACAGGAACCCACGGTAAACTTTAACTGATGAAAATTTTTAGCACAATTCTTTGAAACTCTACTTTTTAAAGAAAGATTTCTTTTATTGTAAAATCTAGACATCATACCGACTTGCTGATGCTACGGAGATAGATGTATGTAATGACACAGCTAAACCGCTTTTCCTCAAGAATGGAACTTTGCTCTTGATGCAACGCAATGATAATTGCTCACTAACAAATTACATTAACTATACCAAGGTTTGTGTTGATCTGTAAAAAAAACTTTATCCAGTTTCGATTTCCAGGCGAGTAGATTGCATATGATATATTTATTACTGTATTTCCACAGGAAAGTTATGGCGTGGGCTTTTTCCTATATCGGTACGAGAATGCGAAGGGCTTAAACGACAGTTCAGGGTTAGAAATATTTGGTGCAATTGGAAATCAAACACTGGCGGAATTGAAGGTTAGTGGCGTAATTCTTGTTTTTTTTTGCGAATTTTGAATCTACTTCTCTGTATGCAAAGAAGGTTTTCAATAAGTTTTGTTGGGCTTGAGACACTTTTGTTACAATAATTTTAGAAATACATTGAGTGGAAAAGTGATGAACTAGTCGTGCAGTTGTACACTGTGGACGATTCCATTTTTAGCAGTAGCATACTTTTCCTTTGGATAACGGCTTGTCTATGCGTTGCTATTGGGTCATTGACTGGACCTTATCAGGATTTGCAAAGGTTCATCTCTCTCTATCTCTTACCCCTATTGGCAAATAGTAACATGATGTAAGTATTTTGTTCTAGTTTACCTGTACATTCTGTGTATTTTTGTTTCTAAAGTACGAGCAGCCGACAGCAGATTCTGGAAGGGTCAAGTACTACATCGGCCGAGCCGAAGAACGTTCAAGTTAGCTTTACCGTAACGTTGGTGTTGACACTGGTTGTGTTCATTACAGCCACACTGCTCCTTCTCTACTTCTTCTATGAATACCTTGGTAAGCTGGCACGTGAATATAATATTGTACCACAAGTGGTAAGCTGATTGAAATTGAAATGACGGCATGGCATTCGAAATTCATTGTTTTTCAATTGCAGTTTACTTCTTTATGGCTGTGTTCTGTGTTGCCTCTGGGCGAGCCACCTATGAAATCCTAAATCAGATCGCTCACATTTTCAAGTTAGACGCTTGTGTGCCCCGGTAAGCAATTTAAAGCGCATATATCGCGTGATCGTTTTAAGATTATTTTACTTTGTATTGTTCACTGTCAACCCTCATTTGTGTAACCAGTATCCTAAATCAGATCGCTCACATTTTCAAGTTAGACGCTTGTGTGCCCCGGTAAGCAATTTAAAGCGCATACATCGCGTGATCGTTTTAAGATTATTTTACTTTGTATTGTTCACTGTCAACCCTCATTTGTGTAACCAGAATCCGGGGCTGCGGAATCCATAGAATTTTCTTGGCAATTATCTGCATTACTCTTCCGATTCTATGGTTTGTGTTCCGACACACTGACAAAATTTGGATTTTACAGGACCTTCTTGGCATTTGTTTCTGGTAAGATAATTGCAACCGTCCCTGTCTCAGTCAGCCCCATCATCAAACGCATCCAACACATTCATATTATTAAGAATGCTATGGTTTTCTTCAACAGCATCCACATTATCCAGACTTTGCGAATTCCCAATCTACAAATTTGTACAGTTCTCTTGTCTCTTTTGTTCATTTATGATGTGTTTTTTGTATTCGTGACCCCTTACATTACCTCGGTAAGAACAGCCTAAATCATCTTGTATGTTCTCTGGCAATCCTTGATACCTTATTGCCTCAAGATCCTAAATCGGTAATTTAAAAATATTTTATTACTGCAGAACGGCAAAAGTGTCATGGTTGAGGTGGCCACAGGTGGAAACTCAGGCGAGTCTTTGCCTTTGTTAATTAAATTCCCACGTTCAGCTGGCCCCGGTCCTTGCAGTTCACAGCAGTCTTGCTTTGCACATTCCTTTGATATTATTCGCGGTGACAAAATCAGACCGTACTTCATTGTCACCATGATTGGTAAGATCTTTCACATAAAAACTTACCACAACATTGACAAATCGAAACCATAACCAAGATTATGGTTCTAAAAATACATTTCTGATTATTTAGGATATGCCATTGGACTCGCAATTGCCTTCGTGGCACTCTTCATTAGTCAGACTGGACAACCTGCGTTGTTGTATATTGTACCCTGCACTCTCGTAGCCATCTCGGTGACTGGGGTGATCAGGAAGCACTTCCGGGAACTTTGGAAAGGATCAATCACCATCACGGAGGTCGAGCCCTAAACCAAGGCAGTTTCCTTTTGGTATCTAGTATTTATCTACACGAACAGATAATAGTCATGAGGCTGAAGGATGAAATAGATCGTAAAAAGTACTAGCGTGTACCCAACGACCCAAAATTTAAAAATTGTTATGAATTGACTTAACACAAAGTTCAATCGAATTTGCAATTGCCAGATTGATGTCGTTGTATTGATGGTTTTGAGAAAGCAGGTCATTATTATTATTATTAGAACGATAACGGTAGGCAACCACTACTAAACGCGGAGGAATTAATACACTACATGAATATCTCAAGCGCTGGACCACACCCCAGTGATCTCCATGACAAAGAAAGAAACGTAACTTTATTGTGTAAACGTGCCGTAGATGTTTCGATGTTCACTAAATCTTCTGTAGATATTTTTTATAAACATAATAATAATGTAACTGGATCACGGGAAAGCTGAAACTCGCAAGAGTGCTAAGCCGGAGTAACCCTTGTAACGTAAGTTACTACCTTTCCGGACTAACTTTGTGCAGTTTCAACAAATTTCATTTAGGACAATGAGTTGTCAAGATGTTTGCATGCAATTTATTGAAACGGAGAAAGTCTGGGACGATAGTAATAATATTATTATTTATTTATACAACTGTGTAGGGGTAAAAAAGTAAATCCGTAAACGTGGTATTCGTAACTCCTGTAAGACATGAAAATTCTTCGTTCAAACTGTGTGACTGCTAAGGACCTTTGCCATTATTGCCATATTAATTACCCAGTCGATGTAAGGAAATTGAACCATTTTCTACATGCCAAGTCAATCGATGAAATACACAGGAGAAATAGGATGGTGGAACAATTACGTTTTCTATTTATGTATTTATAGTCATGGTAAACAATTTAATTAGGGTAAAACACTCAAGTACCCGTCACGACTGTAACAAAAGAGTACTTACTTCCGTGAGGTAGTCACAACAAGGTTCTTTTGATGTGTCCGGTGAGCTTGTTCATTCGTACCTTCGTGGTCTTTCCTTTTCCTGGTCGATTTAGAAAAGTTTAATTACGTAAGGTATGCTACTAAGCTATGAAAACTACTCGTATCGTAACATGATTTAGTATTATTAATGTAGAATTGTAGGAGGTAAAATGTCACGCAGAAATATTTATTTGTAAATTGGTGTTTCATGTTGATGTTATTTTTTTTAAAGCGTGTTA
>JAHZNF010000034.1:0-10733 GCA_027744215.1 Troglopedetes dispersus | reverse complement strand
ACATGTGTACCCTCTACACCTATCATGTTACACGTTCTCCGCTTTTCTATTCGGTCTAGACGTGTGAAATTGAGTTGTAGTGCTGGGCACATCACTACAACTCACATTTCAGGCTTCGAGACAGATAAAACGAAGAAAAATGAAAAGAATAGAAACGAGGCCAGAAAAAAATCAAAACATCACGTCACGTCAAACCTGGCGATCACGGCCATGTCATGACTCATGACTTTAATAACACATTTATATCTTATTATACATAAATACGAATGAATCCGCGAGACTGGTGGAACAAGCCTTCCACGCTTTTCCTTCATTGCAGGAGCTTGTAACAAAAGGGTTACACGTGGCATGCCTCCGATGTATTCTACCTCATGTTTAAATCCACTCCGGCAACGTGCGAAATCAATCATCTTTTCTGGCAGAAGCATTACGTGATGATGGCAGGTCAGGTCGCGAAGTTGCATGAAACAGTGTACGTTACATTTATAAAGTCGAAAAATGTCGAATCCAGTTCAAATCTACGTATCTGTCGCTACATGAACTTCAGTATGGACATCCTTTAGATATAGAGTTCACCACGGCCACAGTGCACAGAATGAAGCCAAGATCAACTCGACATCAGTCAATCCTTTTTATCAAATATTGTAAAACACTTTCTCTTTCGTCTATATAAAAAATTTAAGTGCTGGTGGCAATAAGAACAACCTACGCACATGCAAGTTCAGTCTAGTTGTCTGGCAATATTCGTCCACATCACTGTCGCATAAAATTCATGTTGAGAATGAGCTAACGCATAGATTAGAAGAAGCAGGTCAAAAAGCCACATCACTTTTCTGTTTCTTTTTATCAAGATTTTTGTACACAAACACCACAAGTGAAATTTTGCATACAAATGCCCTGTTATTAGTTTGTTTGTGTTGGCCAAGGCGAAGAAAACTGTAAAAATTTTCCGAAAGTGAAACGGAACAATGTATTTTTCGTCAGTACAATGACTTGTTGAAAAGTATCAGTGACATGTGACATAAGCAATATACTGTAGAACCGCGTTTATCTTTATTTAAAAGTTTAATTTATCTTGGGCCGAAAACTTTCTCAGAGTAACTTCTCTTGAAAGTTTGTCATATTCAACTCTATAATAAAACGGTAAAGATTAACCAAATTATAGTTGGCAAACTTTTAGTGTAATTTTTCACGTGCCATTAAGAATTTAAGTGTCCATTCCCCGGAGACTTACTTATTTCCACAGTACGGCTACTCTCATTTCACGTATTTTATGAATGACCGGAATTAAGGAAGGCGGAGGAAGCAAAGTTTTATAGTTAGGAAATTGCCAGTACAAATCTGTTTCATTTGTATTATTTCGTTTGAGAAAAGAAAAACATGAGTCTTATTAAATCGGTCATTTTAGTAAACAAAATAAAACTATTACATAGATATTCATAAGGAACATTATGATAAAGCTTCCAAAATGTCACTGGTCCCCACTTGCCAAGATAACCAAACGCTCATCTTCCATTCTTGAAGATATCAAGTGTAGTCTTTGAATAACCTGCTCATTTTAAAACAAATATTTCCGCTGCTACAATTCTCGATAAAATGCGATGAGAAATTATTTCATGGAATACATAACGCAAATTCAAAAGTTCACATTACAAGAGCTACATTAATCACCATATTTGGTGATTTAAAAGGCTTCAACAAAAACCAGAAAGAAGTTACAAAAGACATGTACTACAAACACTACATATAGTCCATAAAGTACATATTTTCTTGTTGGTTTTATTCAAAAGCATTTACTTATTCTCAATCACAAACGGTATTAAAAAGAGAACAACCTAAAAATTGCTTGATAATATTGTGTTATAAAAAGTAGTTCGGGTTTTGCTTGCAAAAAATCATATCGCATCATCAGTCGTAAAACATTAAAAAAAGAAACCCACTACTTAAATTATATTTTTCATCTACAAAAATATGCAATTGAGGAAAGGAAAACGATGATTCTATCTTTTCTGGTGAACGTACTTTGTTTCGTTTATGGCAATAAATGCAAATTCTAATGGCAGTTTGACATTAAGCAGGTTAAAACCAACAGGTTGTATGTGAAAATGTTTAAAGTAGAGAGTCATTATGGCAGACCTATCCCATTTATATCTTGCACACACGGTTTATCTTTCCTTCACGAAATACCTTACAATCTAACCAAATTTAATTCAAAACAAGATAAGACACAAATGCCTCACTGTCTTCAGTTGAGCGTTTGCCTTGTCAACCCAAGCAATAAAAAGACTCAGCAGGTTTCGTAATAACCATACATTTCTTGGTATCACTAATACTGAATTGCCCAATTACACGTTCAACCATTGTGGGTTTTTATAATCTGTAACAACTGAAACAAGTTCTCCAAACCAAAACGGAAAAGACTTTCTTCATTCTGAATACCAATTAAAAGCTAGCAGATATCATTTCTTCTTTTGTTAATGCTCCATAATGGACGTTTGTAATGACTGTATTGTGCTAGTTGACTGATGATAGTAATAAAGCGTAGTAGAACTGTGTGTGAGAGTATATTTATGCGTGATTTGACAAGAGGACTAACGATTTCTTCAAACCCACAGGAAACATCCTTACTGGTGGTGTTATCTTTCGAACCACATACGTTACTCGGTCTATCTTTATGAGACAGGTAAAACATAAAACAAAGCCGGCCATTCATCTTTTGCAAGTCGCTGGTCAGTAAAAACATGTCAGGTAGAATGCGACTTTGTGAACGAAATTGTGACGAAGAAAAATACCTACATTTCAACTCGTCGGCCATTGTGAATTTTAAACATACGAAAAAAATGATTTGGTCATCCGAAGAATGTATTGATTGACTGAATATTGAATTCTTAAATAGCAGATAGATTTGGTCCAGTTTAACAAATGCCTGTTGCATTTATGAGTGTTCTGCTTAGAATTAATGACTCGTCTCATTCTTTCAACACATATTTCACACGAAGTAAAGGATGCCACATGGTTAATCTTGGATCATTGGACTGAGTTAGAACTAGACTGCAAAAGCGAATTATTCAACCAAATCTTAAAATATTTAAGAGAAATTATAACTTTGATAAGTGCACTAAGGATATTCATTTGAAGACGTGGTGTTTACACTGTCAAGAATAGATTGACAAATTATCGGACATTCAGTTTGATATGATTTGTACTCTACTTCAATGATAAGAAAGTATGCGGTGTCAGCAGAGTCATTTTGATACGGATAAAATTGGACAATTTGTATTAGGGGAAATGCGTAGGCACTAATCATTATTATCGCTGTACACGTTCTAAATTTAATACATCAAATGCTGATATGTTCGTTGAAGCGGCAGTGTGCAAAACCTGTTAGCATATAATTGGTCCAAGATTGATGTTTTTGAAGATTTCGGCATCACAATCTGCTTGCCATTATCAGAGAAACTTAACATTTTAAAAAAGGGAGTTACACTTTTTATGAAGAGGCAATATAAATTTCAGCCTCTTTATCGCTTGTAACAAGAAAAAAGGAAAGCATGTATCCGTGTTATGAGAAGTATTTACAACTGTAAACCTGAACGTTACTGCGATTTTAATGAGTCTATTCATTTGCCAATCTTGCATGATTAACCATCAAAGAGAGCTTTCTACAACACCAAGTTTGGGCATGGTCATATTGACTAGAATTGAACACGCAATAGTAATAAATGCTTGTGGTATTTTTTAGCATTACCTCAAATAATCTTTTATCACCGGATCTGTCGTCGACTAAGTTTCTTGCGTGTGGATCTACCTCTGCTTTTTTGTTTCATTTAAGTACTTTCCCATTACTAACATTCGTTCAGTCAGATCCTTGTTTGTACCTAAAAATTCTCATTGCTGTGCACATATTTGCGTATAATTAGACATTTTGTTTGCGAAGGTCGACATAAAACCATGTCAGTCATTTTGAAAACTTTGGTTCACTTCAAATAAATTATTCACAAACATCATCAAATGCACCCTGATAATAAAAGAGTTTACTGAGCTCAGATGCCTTTTCAAAATTAATCCTTTTTACAACACGATAAACACAAAGAAATTTTCTTAGATCGTATTTTGATATTACATCTTTACGAAGCACAGGATTAAATATTATGAAAAGAATTCCGACCCCACGACATACGGAACATGCATCAGAAATAATAATACTGAGATTTTTCAGAAAATGAAAAGCTTGAGCAAATGCATTATCTTAGGAATCGCCCGAACGTATTGCTTTTTTATAAATTCATTCCATTTGGCCAACTGTGAAATCCTTTCCGACCTAAACATGATAAGAGCCACTCCTAAATCCTCTGTAAGGTTTTTATTACCATTAAGAAATCAATCTATATGAACGCTTAAGTCACATAACGAAGGACCATACATGTATTTCGGACTGTGAAACCATCTACTTACTAGATTGACAATGCTGTAAAGATTGAACTCTGCCAACTACGAAATGCAAATTTCTGTTGGTATGTATCAAATCATGAATCAATGACACCACACCACCACCAGCTTATAGTTATAATATTACCAAATATCACATACGATGATTTTTGCATACTTCGTGACATCGCAAAGTATTGATTGTTTCATTTCAGCAAAGCCCGAAACCACATTTTGGAATGCAGCAAAGCACAAGGAACATTAATTAGAGTATGATAATGCGAATACTCATACTTAGCTTTTTTACTTGTTGACCTGACATAAAAAGAAAAATGAAAACCTACTAAACGACTGAAAATTCATGATCAATCACTTTATCAGTTTCGCAAAGATTAATCCTCTTACTTTTTACATCCGTAATCCTCACATAAAATTGAGAGTAAAATCGCAACTAAAATTTCCCTTTTATTTTTCTTTTTGGGTTTAAGAAACAGCTTATAAGTTCTGGTTTGTTTTGAGGAATCTACTAAAGTTGCTTTACAAGAATATCTCACAATCTCTTTATCTCCTCCATGGCTCACGGCCCACAACAAGTTTGGTATGCGTGGTCATGAATTATGGTACTACAATGTTTCTAATGCAATACCATCTGATTCGACTTAATTTGATATCAAGGAAAATATCATGAGTATGAAATTCGAGCTTTAGAGACTTTTTTGTTTTCACACAATAAAAACAAATTGAGAACCAAAGTCCTACTGATTAAGATTTATGATACGATACAAAATGCAATGCAACTCCGGTCGAAACACCATAACAAATGCATTTTTGAAATTTGATTTTCAAAATCCTCAACAAAAACAAAATTCACGTAGCATTGTTACTTTTTATGCAACATCAGAGAATAATAGATCCTTAAAAGGCATCTGACCTTTACTGTTTTCACAACTAAAGGATGAAAATCATAGAAAAAGCAGTCCTTACTTTATTAATAACATTTGGCTACGGCGGTGTACGAGTTTGAAAACGTATACTCAGAAATTTGGTGAAAAACGCAAAAAGCAGGAGAGGAGGGATTCCGAATTCCGACTTACCTACAACAAAAAAAAACAAAAATATCAATTAGAGAAATTCATCACACGTAAAACAAAATCCTTAGCTTAACATGGGATTTACATGCTATTTATAATTCCTTCAAACTTTAGGGATATACCAAATGCTAATGAAAATGTCAGCAAAATGGATTCTTCCCATTTGTCCATACCTGCTCAAGAGTTTTGTCTTTTGAGTTCTCACATACAACATATAGGCTTGATAAGAAACATAATATGTATAATACGTTATATGGTGTATGCATCTGTAGCTTCATAGGAACAATTTGTTATTCTTAAAAATACCATCAACCATCCACCCGATGATTACAAGTGACATATGCATGTGCGGGTGTTCCTTTTACAGGAGTTGCTCAAGAAGCACAATTTTTTGTGGTGGAATAACTTAACTGGTAGTGAGCTCAGAAGCACGAAGAATGCTGATTTTTAAGTGCAATTTTTCAAAGTCTTCAAAAATATCTGAATTTATGCCGGAGGTATTACTTGTTTGCAGATCGGGAGTTGTCTGTAGGCGTATTCTTTCTTGGGTTTTTGGCTCAGTTTCGTCTACCATTCATACATCTACCTAATACTACTTGTCTCTACAATACAACACTACTATTTATTCTGCAGAATAACCATGGCTTCTGGCAATAGCATCCTGCTGGTAGTATTTAATCATGCATGCAAAATATTGTGAGCAATTTATTTCCCCGTCAGTGTTGACGTCCATTTGGGAGATGGGTAATCTTGTGTTACGGGACACGGTAAAGCAGCAACATCGGTGCAGAAGACACAATTTCGTGTATAAGTTTTCAACACAATATGGAAAGCACAAAAAATGTCATTTTTTATACTGCATTCATTCTTAGCAAAATTCTTGACTTGATGACGTAATTCACGATATGCATAGAGTATATAGTACAAGAAAATAATAATAACTTAAGAGGAGTGGCAGACTGACGCAAGAGCAATCAGAAGCAGAACTATAGACAATAACTATAAACAAAGTACAGAAAAAAAGACAAAAAATAAACGCGTGCCCATTAAGTAAATTCGCATACTACAAGTCCTCATGGATTTCGGGAATAGGCAAAAAACGTGTTACCTTTGCTCATGAGAAAGATAAATGAGAAACTAACAAAATGGCAAACAAACAATAAGCCAAAGACGTTGTTTCTTTTCGTCCCCTGTGTATTTTTTGCCCAGAAATGTGCATCATTCATTTACAAGCAACAAGGAATTCAGATGTCCTATCTCTATAGTCCATATACCTCTGTTCACAAATAGACCTGTACTTTACACGAAATCAACTGGCGGAAAGAGAATTCTTTTATTGTAACACTAATATCTGAGTTTGCACTGGTGACATTAAATAAATTTGATGTGAAACTAAACAGACACAGTTGATCACAACCAGGGATTTCCACTCGTCATGCCAGTGGTGTGATGCCACCTTTACTTTAGACATGATTAAAATAATCTACCTGTGATGATAGTTTGCTCACCATTTTTATTAGCACTTTTGTCGGTGATAATGACCAATTTGCTGTACTTTGTGTGACAGACAAATACATCAACAGAGCAAGTTCTTGTTTCTTTATGATTTTATGTGCATGTTTTCAAAGAGTTGCCCTCATCAGAAAATCCGTGTTTTTACATGTGCGTTGGAATTTAAAATGTTGTTCTTTGAAATGTAAGTTTTATCTGTGCATTATGTTTCACACTCATTAAAATTGCCGAGTATAGTTGCAGATCACAGGCTTGATTGACGACAACTAACAGAAATTCGCTTGGCATTTTAGTAACAGAAACGTGTGACAACTTTATGTTTTCTACTACATACTCAGTTATTATGACTGTCGGAAAAAATGATTAATACTTCGTAAGTCCAACATTTCCTTCGGTTATGGTTCCAATTCACATTTCATGAGCAGTAATAAGATGTCGGTCAGTTTTGAAGTTTGAAGGTCAGTTCGTTTTAAAGCAGTTTTAAAAGCATAGACTTCTCAGCTTTCATTCTATATCATGGATTTCTTAAATAGGTAGTGCACAAGTAAAGTTTTAATTTGTTTAACCGCAGCATGCACTTCAAAAGAAGAAATGAAACTGTGAGGCAGAATAGAGGACGCCTCAGTACGCAACACCAATTGAAGTTCAACCGTACAAGGGAACAAAGTTGGGATCGCTCAAATGCAATTTCCGCCTGGCTTCAACTTGTTGATCTTTGTGGGTTATTTACATCAAAGACTTGATTGATTTGATTCGGTTTACGAGCAAAACTAAATACAAATACATCAAACACCACATCAGAAGCAATCTTAAACACACGGGTCTTACGGCAGGGGTCTGCAAATTTCAGTCCGTTGTTGCACACAGTTGTGTTCTTGGGTGCACTTGTTTCAAAGTTTTAAACCACTTTCATTTAAATTGCGACATTTCATCGCGAAATGGCAAAGAATTTGATTGCATCCTGTACCTTCCATGGGTTTCATGGTAGCTTTCCCTCCATGGGTGAGCAACATAAGATTTAGGTGCAGGCAGTGGTTCATAGCCCAAAATACAGTTCAGCAGGTGAACATATTTTTCATGATTATAATTCGGTCATCAAAACTGATAGTTTTGTAAAAAAAATTCAAAAGGCAAATAATGAGATGCTTGAAATGGATCTGACTGACAACTTTTTTTCAAGAATTCAATTTTATGATCACTCAATGAATCTTCCATTGCTCAATCTTATTGCACAGAAATAAGTTTGTGAAGAAATAAGAAATAATTGCACTCATAAGTTTGTGTGACAAAAAGGTATTTCTAAAGTAGCAACGTCCAATATTTTGCAGTTTCATTTTTCTTCTTTTAGAAATTATGGTCGTTGTCGATTTTATGTTTCGTAAATATCACAGTCAGTAAGTACAAGCCACAAGTTGTTTAATCTGTATTGTAACATGCCCGCTTGATTTGAATCTTATTTGGTAAGAACAACAGTATAATGTATTTTTAATATATAATATAAATGAAGGTGCGCCTGGTTTGCAAAAACGCTAATTAGCGTTTAAACTCCCAAAAAAAATAGTTTATTACTCTGGCATAATGTAGTAAGAGGAATGGTTAATGTATCTAGCTTTGAATAATTTGGGTGTTGCGTTATGTAGTTATTGGGAATGAGCCAATACATTCAATAAAGTGTATAAGCACGCAGAAATCTTTATTTAGAACAATTAAGAAAATCACGACAAGATATCTAGAATCTTTCAGACTTCTGCACAGAATCCATTCAAAAAAGTATTTACAAAGATGCAAATCATTTCAGATCCTTTATTGTAATTTGGAACTTGATCAAGGATGTAAGACATGATTGTTTCTTTTGATATTCCAGCATGCCACAAATTCAGCAAGAAAAATCCCATGTAGCAAAACCAACATTCAGTAGACCGTCTTCAAACAACAGATCATAACAACAAAGTTCTTTCATTAAACTTTACAGAGGTATACGCTAAATACGCCTGAGTAGAAACACTTTTTTCTTTAAAACAAAGACAGTTTTTACCAAGTTTTGCACAAAAGGATGCAATTAGAAGACTTTCTTAAGATTTCATAACGATGAAGTTTTGGTATGCGCTACAAATAATGAGACGAGCCAAAATCTTACTTATCGTGAACTCGGACAAAATTAAAATACATCTCATTAGTTCACTGAATGAGCTTCAGAACTCCTTAAAAAGAAAAAAAACTCTCCACTATTAGAATTGCTTTTAGCCACGTAATCATTGCTCGTTTTTTGCGTGCAATATGACCAGAAAAGGAAATTGAATACTCCTCTTAAAATCCTACTTTACACTTTCAAGTTGCTGAAGTGTGAGGGGTTCATGTCCTCACCGTATGTACAGGTTTTATGGACTGTTTTTGGCTTTTCGGTATAAAACTTTGGATTTAGACCACATTTCTACGTCTCAAGCCCTTTTTCATCATTCAATCAGGATACACGATCCTTTGGTTAGTTTAAAACGTCTAATTTTTAAAGGAAAAATGTATTTAATAAAAAAAATCACCCACCTTGCTTTTCAATTATTAGAGTGCAATTATATTCCTGGTATTGAATGCGACAAAGGGCCTTTCATACATCATGTTTTCGCATAATGTTCATGAACAAAGCTAATTCTTCTATTATTATATAAACTAATTACTATGAACTGTACAACTTGTAATTCAAATTCTGATAAAAATTATACAGAAGTCGCAATTACGAATGAAATGCATAATCATGCTTTTATTACTAGCCCCTCAATAACACAACTTAAAAAATTCAATGAACAGGTGTGCCGACATGAGTATTATATTCATATTCACAGTGAACAAAGTACTCATATATCGGCAATGAATAATTCACTCAACTCTTGATGACTGCTACGGACAAACCGAATCCAGTCCTCAGTATTCAAAACAGACTAAATGAAAATGACAGCGTGCCACATCCGCCCGACTTTTGCTGCCTAGTTGTCATCTTTTCATTGCATTACAATTTACAATGCGCATTTCTAACTTTGCAACATCATGTCATATTTGAAATGAGATTATCTAAACTCTTCCCACTTGCATCTCCACATATTGACGAACAGTAATCGTGACTACTTGCAACAGATGCAGATTGTAATGGCTGCTTAGATGCACAAACATGAAAAAAGTGTTCTGTTCACCTACCAGTTTCAAAAGTAATCTATGATTTTAACGTGTCACTGATGGAATTAAGCTTTATATGTGGTCAATTGCTAGAGTGCAAGCAATGATCATTCCACAAAACTCTTTCTGTTTAACTACATAAATGAATAGTAGTATGCTTTCATTTCACTCAGTTTGAAATGAACTATAAAATGTTGATGGTAACATTTTCTCATGCCATACACTATTATTACGCTGCTGCTTCATTTGTACAAAAGGATAGAATAATCGCACGAAAATTATGACATGTTTATGACATCTTCACAGGAGAAAATCAAGTCATATTCCTGAATGCACCTAAGAGTGAGTTCGCGCAAAGAATGGTTTTGTTTGTCAATGCTTTCATTTCACTCAGTTTGAAATGAACTATAAAATGTTGATGGTAACATTTTCTCATACCATACACTATTATTACGCTGCTGCTTCATTTGTACAAAAGGATAGAATAATCGCACGAAAATTATGACATGTTTATGACATCTTCACAGGAGAAAATCA
>JAHZNF010000033.1:0-13951 GCA_027744215.1 Troglopedetes dispersus | reverse complement strand
TTCAAAACTACATACCTCTTCCACCACCGCCTCTACCCCTATTATATTTTAGCTCGTAGAGCTGAAAAATGGTGAAACCTACAACGGACATCTTCAGGCATGTGATGGTTGGATGAATATTTGCCTTCGTGATGTCATTTGTACATCTAGGGTACGTCAAAATTCTGAAAATTTTGTCATTCAACCACAAGGAGTCAAAATTTGGCTCGTTCTGTGTATCGGCGACAGTGTCTGCCATGTGATTGGCAACTTTTGTTTCTTTTCATTATGCCTTGGCCTTATTTTAAGGTGGTAATAACTTGACTTTCGTTTAGGATGGCGATAAATTCTGGAGGATGCCTGAGTGTTATATCCGGGGCACAAATATTAAATACCTCAGAATTCCTGACGAAGTCATAGATATGGTAAAAGAAGAAGAGACATCTGGAGGCAGCGGCAATAGAGGACGTCGAGATTTCCGGGGTGGAAGAGGTGGGGGAAGGGGTAGAGGCGGTGGTGGAAGAGGTATGTAGTTTTGAATTTTATTAAGGGAGTGACTCGAAATTTTTAATAACTGTATTTGCATTCATGGGTTATGCAAATGATTTTTATTTAATTGTTTTCAGGAGGAGGTTTAACCGGACGGCCAGGTTTAGGTGCACCTGCTGGGAGCGGGGGTGGTGGCGGAAGGGGAAGAGGTGGCTCAAACCCTAGAGGGGGCAAATTCCAACGAACTGCGTAATTTAGTTAGCATACCTACCTATGTAGCTCTGTTCGACAAATATAATTATAACATGGAAATGGAAGTACTTTTAATGGAGGAGCTTTTTGTTGTTGAGATCAGCAAAAATCAGGAATGAATTTATGATATTTCAGTTAAGTATTTCATTTAATTTCAGAATGAATTTCATTATTCAGTCCAGTAATTTGTTATTTAATCTGAGAGATAAGCTATATTACTGTAAATTTTTTTGTTAAGACCCACCTCTGTTTTTGTTACAATTTCATTAAGAAGACTTCGTAAGTTTATTCATGCGCGTATTCCTGATTCTTTGAATCCTGCCCGCAATCAATTTAATTCCTCCTGGCTGAGACTTTATTGCGACTATAGATGTACAATATACATTTCGTTGCAGAAATCTCGAATAACTTCGGTTCAGGAGTGACTTGAAACCCTTTATTTACCAAGGTCTGGGTTTAGTATTAGTGGTTATTATTAAGACTTGATTTAAGAATTACGTAATAAAAGTGAAGAGCAGTTTTTTGATTACGATTAATGTATCACATTATGAAGTTTTGAGCTGTCAATAATGTCAATTCCACGATATTAATTGAGGATTAGTTTTCAACTTTATGCAGGAATCGTAGGATTTAATGTAACATGAATTATTGAAGTCGAAGTTAATGCAAAAAAGATTTAATTATTTCCAAGAATTATTATTTATTGCCGTAAGTCGTTTTGTTTAAACCAAAACATTGGTGCTGGTGTTTTTCATCATTCAAATTCACAAATGCAGAAATTTAAGATCATTGCGAGTTAAGACTTTGTCATCATCATCATTATATCATTAGGCTTGTTTTTTTTCATTCATGCATTTCTCTGACAGAATAAATAAAAAGCAAATAGTTAAAATCACCATCACCCTCTTTCAGCATAACACAGCTTTGTACAATGAAAGATTAAAATTATGATAATCTAACTGTGCGTTAAAGTTAATTTAATAATCGGATCCTATTGTGTTAAGCGTATTAACACTACATTATTAGGCCATTGGAGTTAAAAGTTGGTGAATCCGACGAAGCTGGTCTCCAGATAATACAATTTTTTGCGGTTGTTCCTTACTTTTTTCCCAACCAGGAAACTTGATAACTCCCACTTTACGCAGTTCATTCTCAGAGTCCTGAAATAAATGCACAATTTATAATAATAAAGAATTAGCTAATCTTTTGAGATTAGTTACATCAGCTTCCAAGCTTCCTCTCCCCTGTGCGAAATTAAGTTATTGTCATATGTGTTAATTTATTAGTTTTCTCAGCAATATAATAATAACCTTAGCCGATCTGTCCGAATGGAACACTGCAAAATCAGCCCTTTTGACTCCAGTTGTTTTCCTGTCAGCTTGCACCAAAGAAATCCTATGCTTGAGATCAGCCATTTTCTTGGCCAGCTCAAGTTTCTGTCTTTTATTTTCATTTTGTAAGAACTCTTTGCGGGAAGCGTTTAAAGTAGAACTAAATGATATTTTTAGTGAATTGCAGACGTTCCTTGTCCAATTCTGTAAATATAATAACAATATATAACTTGACTAGGACTACGTGGGTTCTAAAGTTCAAAAGAGTATAATAACCAATCAATAAAATCTTCTTGCTTACGGTTTTTAGTTCTTTAAGTTCTTGCTCAAGCTGCTTGATGGTGTCATCCGACTTCTTCGGCAAATCCAAAGGTGGAAGGTTTTTTAGGTTTTCAACAACTTTCTGGGATCGCAGTCGCCAGAGTTCCCTTTGCAGATGACGCGTATATTCAATGAGACCATCCGAAGCTGGACTCATTCCGGAAATTCCTGAAACTGTTCCGACTTGCTGTGAACTTATCGGCACACCATGAATTGGGGATTGGAGTGGTGTCGTGGCTAAATTTATATGATCAAAAGAATAATATTGCCGTCAAAATCTTATTCATTGTGTTGGAGGAAGGAAGGGTGCATTTATGCAGATTCAACCGAACCTGGACTACGAGCAAGATCGAAAAGTCGAGACTTGGAAAACGACATCAGTTTTTCTTTTAGTTCTCCTCTTTCGGATTCCAAGCTTTCTATGTCAGATTGGAAGTGTTCTAGTGTCGCCTGAAATTCCCGTTCTTTCCGCTGCAGCATACTCTGAACATCTTCAAGTTTCCTCTGCAAAAAATATGCGAAAAGTAAATTATGAGGTCGAACTGAACGTAATCCCACCCGATTTAAATCTAG
The DNA here is from genome assembly GCA_027744215.1 of Troglopedetes dispersus. Lineage (NCBI taxonomy): Eukaryota > Metazoa > Arthropoda > Collembola > Entomobryomorpha > Paronellidae > Troglopedetes > Troglopedetes dispersus. Next base: position 11,006 of record JAHZNF010000033.1, on the reverse strand, counting down.
AAACATACACGATTATTAAAATCAATATACCGTAAGTTTCTCAACCACCATCTCATTGTCCTTTGTTGCATTGGACAATTTCTTTTCGGCCAGCTCCTTTCGAATGCTAGCCTCGCTTAACTCGTCCTGCTTGGCTCGCAAAGCTTTCCGCAGTTCCTGAGGTTTTTTAAACGCAAATATGGTTAGATGGTATTATTTTTTAAAATGGTGTTATTAATGTTTTGTCGAGTTAATTGTTACTTTATGCTTACTTTAATTGAGGCTTCCTTGTCTTCCAATTGGATCCTCAAGTTACGAGTTTGATCTAGTTCAGCTTTCACTGTTTGTGCACGCACAGACAATGGTGTGGGAGGCTGGAATTCCAAAATTTGTAGAAAATAGTTTCACATTATTGTTAGGTTAATAATCTTTTTACACCTATACGTTCTACCTACAGCAAAACTTCACACACAACAAACCTTGTCTTTAGGTGCCATTGGAGCTTCATTAACAACTTGAGCTAGGTCAGTCATTGTGGTTAAGGAAGTCGTTAACCACTCCTTAACAACCTCCTTGATACCACCCGCACCTTCAACATGGCTATCGCATTTATCCATAGCTGCCTGCAAAAATTCTTCTAACTTGCTGCTTGATAATCCTTCGTTTCCTAAAATATCCCGAAACAAAGTACTAAGACAAGCCCATTGACGAGGCATAGTATTATCTTCCTTTACCTCGTGTACGAGAAAAACCTGTGCCTCTCATGAAGAACTCAAGAAGTTCTAACTTTCTGTCGTCTTTGAAATGTACTAACCTGTTAGCATTCCTACATGACGCACAGCCTGCTTGCAAGTTTCTTGAAGAATCTTGACAACTTTGGACAAGGTAACTGAGTCGTTTAATAACTGAGATTGTAATTTACTCGAAACAGGAGGTTGTTTGGGTGGATCTGGCAAATACCGCCTGGTCCGCTTTGCCAGTTGACGCAATGACTCTCCAATAGCTTTTATATCTTGAAGAAGCGCAGTCATGTTTGAATCTTTTTCCGATTTCTGAGATGGGATCGATTTATTATTAGGATTGATTAATTTTTATTTCGTGATTACTGATTATAGTATATAATTTTGAAACTGCAGACAGACAAACCACTTCATATGCATTTTTACCTTCAACATCGTGAGAAGTCTGGAGACGTCGATCACAATACAATCACTTGCAGCGGCTGAAGCCTGGCACAAATCGGACACCATTGTTCCAGGATCCATGGGCTCCTCACTCAGATTAACGGTATAGAAATTTTGAAATGATATAATGCACTTTTCAAGGCCGTCCGTAGGAATATTCTCATCTAACTAAAATTCCAAGAAACAAATTTTTAGAACAAAGCACCAGAAACTGCTTGCAAGTATGGCGTTACAATAAGTGACAACTGGTTTTACCTGACTCTTACGTAATAATTCCAAATAAAAATCTACTGCACGCTCCTGTATGGTTAATTCTGAAATCAACACTCCGATTTTCAAAAATGTTTCGGATCCGCAAGTGTTCAGAGCACTGATCCACCTGTGTAATTCACTTAGAAGAGTATACAGGAGGAAGCACAACTGTGAAGAAAATGCGTAACGTTCAACGTCGGATGAAGACGCCATTGTTTCAGACGGTGTAACCGCGTCAAGTGAGACATTAACAGGCATTAATTTCTCACGAACTTGGCCGAGCAGGAGCTCCGCTTTACACATAAGCCGTGGAATTAGGAGCAACACCAAAATTGCGTCATTATCGCCTAAAATAACAACAATGTACTCTTTATTATCGTAAGCTGTACGGTACGTCGGGCGATCGGCAGATGCCAGATTTCATTTTATTACCTCCACGTTTCATAAATCCTTCAGGCATGAACGCACTAAGATATTGAACATGCGTTGATGCCTCTTTAGCTTCCAAACGTCTTAATTCAAGATCAATAGCTGTGGTTTGAGCTTTTGTTTCTGCAAACATTTTCTAGAAATAAAAAACGGAGTATTAAAAATGTTTGACCTTGAATAATATGCTCAAACATTACTTATATTATGATGGCTTTTGGCATGCATACTTTAAAATCGAGCGCTTCGGCGAGTCCTGGGATACTTTTAGATGACTCTTCTTCTAGATTCTTTCTCAATAAATCATTCTCATCTGTAAGTTTCTGCACCAAATCCCGGAATTTGACTATCGTGGCATTGTAGTCGGCTATAGTTTCTAATAATGCATCCCTGTCTCGGATTATCTACAAAAAATAAAAACCAGTTGCAAGCACGAAATAGGGATAGTCTTTTATTTTGTTAATTTAAATGATCAGTGCTTTTAAAGAATAGCATCTTACACTCTGATTTGCTATGATAGCTTGTTGCAAATCATCTCGTAATTCCATTTCAAGTTCTTTCGCTGAGTTTCGTTCTTGCAAGTCTGTCATTTGCGCCTCCAATTCTTCAAGACGAGACTCCAACCTCTCTTTGGTGCGACCTAGTTCTTTAACTTCCGTTCGTAATGTTTCAGCTTCCTTTGATGTCTTCTGGTGTTGATGCTTTTCGTGCGCCGACGTGTCCCGTAATCTTTTAAGTCGAATGGAACCCAATGATATTAAACTGAAATTTCAATCTGCATCAAATAATAACTTTACTTCGTACGAGTTCCGTACTTCAACAAAGCCTCTCGTAATCTGGCGTTCTCGGCCTGGAACTGCTTTACATGTATCGCTGTAACCTCGCCCGAGTCCAGACTGACTTTGCCACTCATTTCCTCTTTTAGGGTGTTTAATTCAGTTTCCAGTTGCTCTATTTTCTCGCCGGTTTGTTCCAGTTCAAGCTGCAAAGTCTCAGCCTAACAAATTGAAACAAATTGTTAGCCCCACAAAGAGTTGATTGCACTGAGAATTTGTTTTTTTAGACTAATTTATTTGAGTCTAATTTAGGTAATTTACTTTTTCCTCTGCCATTTCCTTATCCAAAGTAGCCATTTCCACAGCTTCAGAAAGTTCAGCCATTTCCTCCGCATGACGATCCTTTGCTTCAATTGCCTCACGTGCATCGTTTTTTGCCTACGAATTCATACGACCAGGAATTTAGAATGTCAATTTACAATGAGATATTAAATAAATATTTCCTTGAAACACTGAGCCACCTTCTTCAAATCTCTTTGTAAGACTGCCTGTGATTCCAATACTTTAGCACGGAATTCGTTTAGCGTTTCCACTTCCAATCTTAAACGGTCCATATCCCGAAGTTTTTCCAAATCAATAGCTCGTTTGGCTAATTAAATTGCAAGAATGTACATATAAACAAAGATTAGGAAATAGATTCAGTAGTATTTACATTTCTCAATGGAGCAAATTTAGACTGATTCACAAAAAAATACAAAAAGTTTCACAACCTTTCAAGGTTTCTAGTTTTTCATTGAGATCCTTATTATCATTCCGAAGGCTTTCCAAGGCCTGTACCGCACTAAAGCGATCTTCTCCTGTTAGACCCACAAGGGGAGTTGATATGGGAGTAGAAATAACACTTGCAGGGGTTCCTGGAGTGTAGGTTGGAATTATCTCGCGATCTGATGCAAACCCGGTCTACACGAAGCATAAAATTACGTGTTACACGATATGCACTTCTTATTGGATGTAGCATAAATTATCCAAACAATCACAATGCTTTAACTTGCCTCTACAAATGACGCTCTTTTAGATCCCAGGTCAAACTTGGTGGATCCTGAAGTAGATAAATTGCTTCTTGATCCCGATGGAGTCGACTGAAGGGATTTTGAGTCCTTTGGATCCCCGCCGCGACTTCCCGCAACAGGTAATCTGGAAGGTTCATTATATTGCAGTTTTTGGTTCATAATAAATAACTATATTAAATATTGCATTCATATAAAAAGCAAATTATTATTCCATTAATATTTAAAGCAAAGTACAGAGAAGCAACAAGAGTGATCTTTTATAATGCAATGCTTCTATATATTAACCTAATTTGATGCGGTGGTACAAGCTCGGATTGCTCTAAAGTTCTACGGCACAAATATCGACTGTTGCTGACATTGTTAGTTGCACTAGCATCATTAGAGTCACTACCAGCATTGCGGTAGTACCAGTTTCCTTCAGGTGTAATAAATTTCTGACGCAAGCTAGCTACTGAGTGGCGACGAACTGTGGATGATCTAGGATTTAAACTAGATGCAGGAGGTGGTTTGGAAGTGGTGGAAGGAGGATGCGGGTGAACGATAGCCTGGTGCAATAAAACATCCTTGGTTGCTGTAAGAAGGAAATAAGGACTGACTTGCTTTTCTAAATGTAACTGTTATTCAGATATACATACTGATCCGTAAAATGCAGAGTATTCTAACTAAAATTCTGTGTAATTCCTGATTTTATGTTAGATTCTATCAACCTGATAAACTTAAGCGAGGTGGTTTTCTGGGAGTTGGGGTTATTATCTTCGGTCGGGGGGAAGTGCTACCTAGAAGTTTGGTAGTTGCTACAGGAAGACTTAGTCTATTTGTCGAGGAGGTGTTACGTGAGGGAGATCTACTTTTGGCTGTACTCGTTAAACTAAGGCGAGGCGGCTTGTGAGGTGTTTTTAGATCGTGGTGTTGTAACAACGATGCCCCCTTCAGAAAGCTTTCTTGCTTATGGTTATTTATTGCGCAGCTTCGGAAGTGACGACTTTCCGGTTCCATCCGTGAGTTTTGAATGGACTCTGTATTAAGGTAAGGATTTAAAGAACTTTTCACTTTATTTTGGCGTTTGGAGGAAAAATTCTGAGAACCAGCATCCGCAGAGGACGAGTTGCTCCCGAAATTCACGACATTGTTTATGTTGGAATATAAATGTTCGTCTGCTGACTTATCGCTTTTATCAGCAAGGACTGACAAATTGTCATCACAAGAAAGCGACTTTCTTGCTCGCAAACAACCAACACTAACCTCCGATTTCTGAGGTTTGGAATCCACTACAGATGAGCAGTTTAATCCGTCGACTGAAGCTGCCAGCTTTACCGAATGCGATTGAAGTGTTGGGGGCTTTCTGGGACTGCCAAATGAACTTAGCCATTTAAGTGGAGATTTATTAGTCTTGTCTATTGGTGATGGAAGGCCTTTTACATCCTTCTTGGCTCCCAACAAAGTAGAGTTTTTGAAGTAACTGATAAATCCCTTGGGATTTGGCTTTGCAAAACCTTCACTATTCACAAGACCTAGATGCGATTTGTTGGAGTTAGTATTATGATTACTTATTTCCGAAGAGTTACTAAAGTTCGTGGCGTTAATAGGAGATTTGCTAGGTAAAGCAAGGAAGGCAGGAGGAGCGTTAGTCACACCAAAGCCGACGGGCAATCTACAATCAAGCAGTTAAAATTTTTTACAGTTATACTAGTAAAATATATTTAAAAAATCAAGAATACGATCATTGTTTAAACATGTACATTGCAGATTTGCGTAAAGGATTATTGCGCTAAAAACAGGTCGTGAATTTGCTGCTGTAATACAATTTTATGTAAGCTTGGATGGGATGGGAGAAACAAAAAATGAATCGCTGGTGGACGTGATTACGTCAGGTTTTCCAAACTTACTGCATGATTCATATCTATGTAGTATATCGTGTCATTGTTTTCCACTTTTTGTGTTACTATATGTATATATATATATCAATAGATTTACTGCTATTGTAGTAATGGTTTAAACTGCAACTAAATTAACTGACTGAACATTATTGTACAAAACACGGCATTAGCCATTAAATGTTGCTAATGTATTACTGAATACGCGCGAACATGAATAATGTACAATCATCAGCAGAGTTAAATACATTGTCTAACAAAAAAACAAAACGTTTCTGGTAAATTATTGCAAAGACCAATTAAAAATCGAATTGAAATCAAATACTAAAAATACGCTATTCTGCACGCACAGGCTATTTGTGAAACATTCCAACATCCACAAAATAGCATATCAATGGCAAATTATGTTTGTATGTAAAACCTACGCATTCACACGCACAGAATATATATAAAAGTATTTCTTATTATCGTTATTACAAACACATATCACAAGACGACAAGACATTAAAAACAGCAATAAGTAGTTCCTTTCTATATACTATAATTTTTGGCTTGAGATTGGTTGTATTGTATAATTATTATTAAATTGATTTTGATTGATATAAAATGATTATTAAATTTTGTTTAATTACCCATCCAAGCACATTTCATTTTTACGCAGCCTAATGGTAGAAAAACAAAGAGGACATATAAGACTTATAATCTGTTATTAACAAATATTTACAGAATCTAAATCTTTTGCGTTATTGTGGGGTTCATAATAGAAATGGTATATTTTACACATGGTTCGCCATACTAAGTCTATATGGAATGCGCACTATGGCATAACATTATAGGAGTAAACAAAGAACATTCATAATCACACATTTAAATTCCCGATTAGTTTTTAAAGACATTCAAAACCACACGCATACGATATTGTTTGCATGAGCAAAGGTATTTTAGCTTTAAAAACCACCAGCAGCCACCGAACAATCTCCCTATCTTCGTTTAAGGGTTCAAGATAAAAACACAAATTGAAGGTAAATTCCTGGGTCTCGCAAACCATACACCCATACCACCTTTCGGAACCCATCCACCCGTACCCATTCACAGTTTAACTCAGAAAATCCTAAACTAATAACATCTTTTGAAAAACAGATTGAACACTTTAACTGCCCATTCTTCCACAGAATATCCCGTGAACATTTCACACATTATATTATCGGAAAATTTTGGAAAAATTGCAAATGCAAGACTGAATTACCGAGTCAGTTGAGTCCTCCTTTGAATTTGACTGATAGGTTTGCTTGCCATAATGAAAAGAAACATGCATATTATAATAAAGGAGGATGACAGGCAAAAATTGATAGAGAAACTGGGAGAAACCAGCAACCAAATTAAACTAGGTATATAAAATCTCAGTTCTTTTCACTGACCAAAGCCAAAATGGTGTAAAAAGGGTTCCAATAATCAAAACCATAAATAAGCAAATAAAAGAGAAAAGTGCAAAAATATAAACTAAAAATATCAATAACAAAAAGAAAAATACCAAGAACAAAATCAAGTCACTTTTGAATGAGAGGGAAATGTATCATTCTCATACCTTTTGGTTAACACAATATAATGCATTATCCCAATAAAGTCATTAGTGCATTTGACAACCAAGTCTCTTGAGTAATAACCTAAAATGCATACCTGCTTTTCAGTTTGCTGCCACCTCCACTTCCTCTGTTGTCTTCCGGTGACAGACTCGACGTGGCCGGACTCAATGTCCTGCAATGATTAATAAAATTATTCACTAAATTGATTCAATCCGTGTTTATGTTTTGTTGTAATATCTTGTCACTGGGTACGCGTTTATCAGCAAAACGTTAACAAAAATAATATAGGTATATGGCAAAATCAAAATTCGAAAGTCCTTTTACTTTGGGGATGGCTTCGATACTGTTACAGCCGGACTTGAAGCGTCTCCTGAACCTGCGTCAATGAGTATCAACTGCGACTGTCTCACGAACATTCCATGTTCGTCAGCGCATTTAAAATAGACCTTGCCTTGAACGGAGCCATTGTTCTTTCCTTTTGCCTCATCCAGTTCTACTCCAACCCATTTTCCACTAGCGAACTCTGAATACAATATAGATCATTCCAGAGATTTAGACTAATAATTACATACTAAAAATCGTGTGAAAATTGCACTTTGAAATAAAAGTTTCTCACCGGTAGTTCCAATATAGGCCACAGTTCCACGAATTCCTTTGCCGACAACTTCTACTCGTGACCCCACTGACAAAGATACTTGCTCTGATGCCATTGTTGCCTGTGGGCTTGCCTTTCCTCCTCCTCCACGACCAGTCGACCCCAAACTTCCCCTACCACGCTTTGGAGTTGACGACGACAGCTTCCTTGTGTTTTGGGACGATCTCTCCAGGACAAAATTTGAAATATTCAATAAATTACTAACTACTACTACAAACTATTTTAGAACACTCTTATTCCACTGTTTAGGGCATTGTTTAGCTTTTGTGTAGATGATAGTTCTCAAAATCCACCACCATAACCCGACGTTGGTCCCAGAATCACTGCTCGAGTGAGAAAGTTTGAGCGACTGGGTCCGGTCTAAAAAGAAGTAGGTATGGATTTAGTAAAAGAAAAGTTTAAAGTATGGAGAAAGGTTTAAGCAGAGTGCAGTCGATAATAGAAAATAGATTGTTGAAACGGTGCGCTACATAATATGTGGGAATTTCCATTGGGTATGCCAGAAGTTTTTGTCATTTTATTATTATCGACCTTGCGAAAAAAGCGTATAAATTTTACTAATTCTTTCTGGGTTGATAAAAGATTGATTTCATCTGAACATACTGAAAAAGCATCAACCAATTGTGACAACCCATTATGTGCCATCACGAGTGTCAAGTGTCACCTTCTGAGATGCAGCTCCAAAAAATACTACCCATTCGTTCATAAAAGAGAAAACACAGTTGACAGTAGTAGTAAAATCTATAATGTAATGTACATGTTGTATGTGAATTTCGAATGTCAATGCTTAAAGTTCGCCGGAGAAAAGTGAAGATTTTTAAGTATTAAAAATACAGTTTAAAAAGTATTAAAGAAACGATAAATGAAAAATGTGTACTGGAGCAAACACACCTAAAATTACCATTTAAGGTACGGCAACAGGACCGGGTAGGTTATTATAAATTATTGAGTGGAAAGTATACATAAATAAACAATTAACACACAGGACAATCGCGAATTGCTTAGTGGAAAATCAACGAACGTTTAGGTTTAGTTTAACTTACAATTGGGGCTGACGCCCTCCTCGCGAGTTGAAGTTATGAAACAAAAATTCTCTGTGTTGATGTTAGAAAATTTCCACAAATCTTGACGGAAAGAACCGACAGAACTTATTCGAATGTATACTGTTCCATTTTTCGTTAGATCTTCTCCCCTACCCCGGAGAGAATATAAATATTTCTACTATTCACCAGTACTCACTGCCACACGTCGATAAAACAACTTTCTCCAAATTGCCAGCAGTAGTGAATTTGGTGAAGGAAGGTTCACACTTTTAACTGCTTGTTAGAATTTTACTCCATAATAATAATTCCTTTTCAAATGATTCTGTCAACTTCAGAAAAATTCTTTTCTTCACCCGCACCCTCCTCCCCTCCGAGTCAGTGTTTTTCTTCTTTTACTTTATAGTCTGCTTCTTTCCTCATTTAAAGGTATATTTTTAACATCAATTAATACGACGTAGAGCACAATTTATAAGCAATAGTTAGTAAACACGCAAACATACAATATCAACCTTACTGTAGGTCGATGACGAATGTCGATTGTATATTAAATTGCAAAAACCCCTGCTCCTAATGCTGCTGCTGCGCTGCTGTTTTGGTTATCTGCCATCAAGCTGATTTTGCTGAGTGATGCATGATGAACTGTGTCTCAGTCCTCAGTCTACTAAAAAAGTATGTGTTGTAGTTGTGCATCAAATAACATGTAAACCTATAGGCATCAATATCAAATAGGTGGGTGCTTTCTTTCTCCCTCAAATATTGAAAGAAACAACCAAAAAATATTACGTAATAATATTCTGCAGGCATGATCAAATTGTGTCAATAATAATAATACGCGTTATATATTGTTGCTCGTACCGCATTCGGAGTTGCTTTTTTGTGAGCCTTCATTTTATGAAGTTATGAATCATGAAATATGGAGGCTCCATCTTATACAATTTTTAATATGCCATGTTGGGCATTTGGTTTTTTACTACATTTCGTTTAGTAAGATGAGAGATTTTCTCAATTTTCTGCATGCATGTAGTTGGAACGTCTAAGCAAATGTGGCACTGACTACTGAGATTTTATGCAACATTATTGTGAACTGTGAACCAATGCTTGCAATATTTTTATTTTTACGGAGAGTTGACCAAAGTCGATTGTATGCGGCTTCACCTTCTTTGCCGTCATGGTTTATAAATAAGATGTTATATTAATTTAAATACAATTTCTTACTTCTTTTTTAAAATTGACTATTCTACCCACTCAGCGATCCAACTCTTGTTGAAAACTTTCATTAGATTATCCACAAAAAAACCTAAAATAAAATACACATAAGCAATTTTTGGTCTCGGCGCTTGGCACAATGAATATGTCGCGAGGAGCTTCAGGTAACCCTTACAATTACGTACAAAAGCCATACATAATAATATGTATGTTCAATAATGTTCCATCCAAACCAGCGTATATGTTTCCGATGAAAACATATGAAGAGGTTTCTGTTCCGACATCCAATCCAACTCCTATTTTTCACTTTCACCCCAGGAACAAAGCATGTAATTGACGAACATGCTAAACACGCCCATGAATTAATCCACAAAACGCATGCAATTGATTATGCAAACTTACGACGCAGTGGGTACTTTTTGGAGAAGCGACTCGAAAGATGCAAAAAGGATGGACCATTTCCCTCGACAGATTTAAATCTTGAAGCATCCGAAACTCCCGAGCATGTACGAGAGTGGCTCAAGAGTTTACATGCAAATGAATCATGTTTGCCAGAGGACTGTAATCCCGACTTGGAGGAGCAGCAAGAATGGAACTCCGAAACAGAATCGTGCAAAAATTACTATCCGATGTCGGAGGAAGAAAGTCACTTCAAACGTTTGGTGGTCGGAAATGCAGGTCCTTTGCAATTTACTTCAGGACCAATTCCAGTTCTCAATCTCAAGCGGCTGGATGTAATTATAGGATATTCCAACAAAAAGATTGAAGAATACTTGGAGAAAGCCAGAAGAAAGCCTGGTTATTTTGAACAAGAATATGTTAGTGGAACAGTTAACTTTCCTGCAAATTTCTCCGTGAAACACCCAAATCTCACACAAGAAACAAGTAGCGGTATAATTTCCAGTGTACAGACATTTTTTACGTGGGTAAAAAAACAATGGCTTCCACTTTTCAAAGG
>JAHZNF010000032.1:0-13739 GCA_027744215.1 Troglopedetes dispersus | reverse complement strand
TTTCGAAAGGCAGCATGGGCCTGATTTGATTTGGAAATTGATTCACATTTGCCGCGCCATCGGGGGACAGAGGTGGTGGTACGAAAATAACGGGATTGGCAGGAGTCGGACCATGAACAGCTGCATCCTGGCATTCAGGAGGTAGTACCCCTGAACTGGTGTACATACAATCATGCAAAGCAGCAGCACCATTAGCAAATAGAGGAACCCCTCCGAGAGGATGATATGGCTGCGGCGGATACATGTATGCCTCTTGCTGGTGATGAACGGGGACCATTGAAAAGTTACCTTCCGTCGGCAAATGCATATTTTGTGGATCACCTGAGTCATCATTGGTAGGGGATATCTCATTGTCTTCTGCTGCGGAGCCTTGAAAATCTCCTGACGAAACTATGTTTGTTTCGCTGGTTTCCTCCTGAACATATCCAAAGCCTTCCAAGTGAGCATTCACTTCCCCTGTTGGGACGTGCTCAGCAGCAACATGGTTGCGTTGCTCCTTAAAAACGCCACAAACACAACAATTCATAAAAAATAATTTAAACAATTGTTTAAAAATCCCGAAGAAACAGAAATCGCTATAAGCTCACCTCTCCTGGGTAAGCATCTGCGTGGAACATGGGATAAGTCGGGTGCGGTGGAAAGCCAAAAAATGGCTGGTCCTCAGAATTATCAAAGTATTGAACCCTCTCGGAAACACGTGCGGGTGGAACATCCACATGAACGCATATAGAGATGTTCCTCGTGGAACTGGTCGATGTAATCCTTGCAACTTGTGCGGGTGGGATTGGTTGTTCGCCAGTATACACTGAAAAAAAAAAGATATCCAAAGAGTTAGCAAAAACGACCAAAATAAAAATGGAGCTGGAAAACTAAATTAAACTCATCGTTCACTGACTGGCATTTGATTTTAAATAAATCAGTGTTTCTATTCAATTTTAATGAACCTGTCTCAATTTGATTTTCATCATTTGTAGCTTGGGTGCTATTAGCAGTTGCTCCCGCCTCCAATACATTCCTGGCATCGGAAGTACAGGCCGGCTCAATTGTCCCACTTGTGCTTGCATTACCTCTACGGCAACTGCCGCTCCCACTTGCTGAAGACTCTGGGACGGGAGGCATTCTACTATTTTCTTCTAAATTCGTAGGAAACGTTAATAAATTTAAGAGGTTCGCACTGCTCGCTTGAAACCCTGGTGGGGAAGGAAGACGCCGTTCTTCTGGACGATGATCACTGCTGAAAGGATTGCTGCAAATAAAAAACAAAATCTTTTTGTGCGGTGTAAGTATTCTGTTAATCGTGTTCTGTGACGGTCACTAGCCAGATAACCTGGGATAGGGCGCTCATTCATACTACTTTGGCTAGTATCAAACTACTTTTCAACAAGTCGACGTAGGATAAATAGTATAATACTATGTGTACTACTTTTGGAAATCTTAATACTACTTGCACTACTATTGTCGACTATCTGGAATTTTTCGTAGCTTTCGGTGAAATTACCCATTTGCCTCCTTATTTCTCACCTAATTTTTCAAAAAAAATAAATTGGGCTCGCTTCGCTCGCCAGTTTGGAAATGTGACATGGTATCACTAGCTCTTTGATTGCCGGTTAAATCGTGCTATTTTTGAACAAACTTAGGTTCTTCAAATTACAGTTGAGGCAATTTATGGAACACCTATACCCGATCTTAGGTTAGAATTAGTATATTCTCGCACATTATCTAAATAATTTTAGCACACTCGGCTAGCCAGTTTCCAATTAACTTGTACAACCCCAACTTTGAATGAAATTTACGAAATTACCCTACACCAATGTCATTGTCGGCTCGCCAATTTTCGACTTTTTGCATAATTTTCACAATCCTTTTTATAACTCGCTTCCTAAGTCAGGCAAACTAACATCAAACATACCACATATACCTTCGAAAAAGTTCCCTTTACTCCGTTTATTTTGGGAAATTTTCAACAAAACATATAATACTTTTTGGATTTGAAAGTCTGAGCGCCCTAACCTGTGATTATATCGAACGGAGAAATACGTTTTCAAATATTTTGAACAAGCGACTCACAGGAATTGATATATATCTAATTGTTGCAAAAATGAGTTTAATATTCAAAATAAAATTTTCAGAAAAGCTATAAAATTGGTGACCATTCAGTACACAGCCCTACAACGAAACTAATGACTTTAATTCGATTTTCTCATGTAATTAAGAAAACTAGGTAACTCGATTTCATTATCAAGAATTTCCCTGTCCACTTGGCTTCACTCCCTACTGAAGCTACACAGACTGATACCCGAAAAGAACCCTCAGTACCTGTGGTCCTGCTTGTTGAGGTGGTCCGAAGATGATGGGTGTGGCATCTACGTTTAATGGAGGCTGCGACACAACTAATTCTAATTCCCACTGTGGGTTCGGGATAATTACTTGAGTAGGCCCAGGTAACTGCACTAGAGTACAACTTGGAGTAATCAAGCTTGGCTGCACCAGTGGTGTCATTAACGGTCGCTTCTTGCGCTGGCTTAAGACCAATGCTTTGAGGACCTGCGGATCTGGAGCAAATGGATCAATACGTGGGTAATTTAAAGGAGCCGACAAATTTGCACCAACTTCTCGAGGAAGTAACGTATCGGCAATTGGGGGTAGTGGAGGTGTCGCATCAAAAGATGGAGAGATTCGTGGAGCCACGCCGGAAATTCTGGAACTAGGAGTGTGAAGTAGACCAAATCTGAATCCAGAGACAGAGTAAGTGCAGGAAGAAGTGGGGTTTGTGTAGCAGCTTGACAAATAATTAGTTAGTGGTGTATCCATCACAAGTGATTAGTGCCCACGACCCAAAAGCTTTTTCGTCACCTGCAGTTAAAAATACCAGTAAAAAAGGAAGAACTAAAGGAGAAGGTCAGAGTTACTGAATAATTTACAACTACAACCTTGACAAGATTACGAAAAGAAGAGATTAACTACCAGAATAAGCAACCAAGAAGATATTTACTTCCAAGGTCAAGGTTAATTTAAGTACTAAGATTAGGCAACGTTCTGAACGACGCAATCTTTAAGACGACCGAAACCTTGATTTCAAAAAGAAATGTCTTAATTACTCAATATTCGGTGCAGTGCGATATGCTCAAGTAAAAATGACTTATTCTTATGTACAGAAGGAAAGAAAGTGTTTTGTTTTCTGTTCTCTCTGCTTCCTGCAATAAATTTATGGATGAAGAACAACGGACTTTTAAAAATAACTCCTTAAAATAATTCAATATCTTACCATGACTCGTTCACGAGTAGCAATGTTGATTGTAAACACAAGAAAATGTGAAAGCCGCACACCATTCACTCATTCATAACTTCACCAACTAAAAACTGTTCCCAATATTGTATTTCACCTCAAGACGAACTGAGCAAACGAAAGACTAGTCTCACACGATTGTTTCTGTTTTGGCACTTAGGAAATGTAATATAATCTCAGAACTCAGGAATTGCTTCACTTGTTTGTTTATAATTTGTAACTTGACTGGATTACTAACCAACTGAATAAAGAACAGACACACTGCAATTAAAAACTATTGGACTTGAAAATGAACCAGATTTTCTTCAAAATTGCAAGTTGATTGGATGAACGGTAAATTTGTCTAGGAAATGTTGACATTTCACGTAACTCCCATGAAGGAGTAAAATTAAGAATTGTTTTTGTCCTCAGCAAAATAAAACACTGTTTGTTGTTTTTTTAGAGAAAGGTTATCTATCACCTCTGCCTGCTAGAAGGTTGACACAACGGAGGACTTGCGGAGAATAAGTAACGTCGACTGCTGAAGTTCTAAAGTAACTGAGACTGTGGCTTAACTGACTACTTCTGACTGACTACCGGCACTGGGATACTGATGCAGAAAGACTAACCAGGAAAAGACAACTACTGGTGGTAGTGGAGTGGAATGACACGAAGCACGCCAGAACGTTGACGATACTCTGAACGTCATTGTCACTCAATCCTTACGCATACGCATAATAAAACACGAACACAGAATGCATACAGAGACGCATCTCGAAGTTTGGAAGATAGAGGAAGGGAAACTATTAGATTTATGCTAAGTCGGGAATAGCACCACCATACCACCGGTTGCATCTTGCTTCTCTAGCTATATGCACACTTTATAGATTACCTACACACTTATTAGATGCACACGCAAGATGCGACTTGACTTGTTGAAGATGATGATCAAGAAGAAATAAGAACAAAGCTTTGCATAGGAGACGACTCCATCCATATACACCAGGAAAGAATACGTAGTCGTCGGCACAAGTGGCAATCTCTCCAACTTGACCACTACCCAGCTTTACTGTTTTTCTTTTTCATACTCACTCGAGTACGCATAATGTAGGTCCAAGTCCAACTACTAAACTCTACTTTCTGGACAAAAAAAGTCATACTCCAGTTTTTAGAAGACAGACTTTGAGGTAGGAGAGGAGGAGGAGGACAATATTTAACTTTCAACTAACAAGGTACACAACTGCTGATAGATAACCAATAATATGCAAAAGACGTGACTTTCCTGCGATGATTGTTCACTACTGAAGCTGACAGACTGTGATGATGTGATGATCGATGATGATGATGATGATGATAATGGTGGTATTATATGTAGCTTGTAAAGCCAACCTCACATGAAGAAAACTAACTACACACCACATATTTTGCCCTCATATTTTTGCATAAAGACAAAAGTGAGCATTTAATCTCCGTACTTGCTTTCTTTGTTGTCTGCCTGTAAATTTAGTGCCACATCCAAGAAATTACAAACCAAGACTATCCTCTAAAAAAACTAAAGAACCATACACTAACTGTGCTTATCGATCGACTAGCAATCGTGCATGAAATTACCTGATGCCACGGTGCCAGTATTCATTAATGATACTTAATTCACAATGGAAAATGTATTTAGGCAGCAAAATAGTTATAATACCTGACTGTGTGAAGACTTGCCGACCTCCTTAAATAACAGCAGGGGACTAGGAGAATTATAACACATTTATAATTTACACCTTTTCAATTAGGAAACCGATGCTGCTTTTTGGTTTGTGACCGTGGAATGGCTCTCCTCTCTACAGAGAATGATGATTAAAACCGTGAATAACGAGAAATTAAAAATGGTTAAAAAATATTGTACGATATCTCAGTGCAACGAAAACAATCCATTTGGTGTTTTCGCAAGAGCAGAGATTTGAAGAGGGGCCAGATGCTCAGATGCCGAGTTGTCAAATATTTAAAAACAGCTCAAAATAGAAAAGTGAGAACGATTAATTTCTTTATTACCGCAACTTTATGGGCTGAGAAAAAACATAATTTAGGATTGGCTAATGGTTCTTTGTCTCCTTCCAAGCACAACCTTTGTTGGATTTGTGTCCCATTACACTTGCAGCGCATTTCATATAAAATCTATTGATATTATTATATTATGTCCTGACTATGCTCATATAATTCCTATTTCGAGGTGTCGTAGAAGAAAGAAGTCATGAACGTGATCTGAGAAATCTTTCTTGCATAAAAAAATTACGACTTTTTGCAAACTTAAGATCGGCACAGACCCGACGACTACGACGGAATGTACTGAATCTTTCTAAACACTTGTTGTGCATTACATCTGTTTACAAACTCATAATAAGAATTTATAGTTTTTTTAAGTTTTACATACTTGTGTGCTGCAACGGTAAAAAATATTTTTCTTTTGATGATCTTAAATGAAAAAAAAAAACAATTTTATTGCACCTATGTGCAAACCCATCTTGGATATTGTCGAATGCTACGCTTGTTTTGGAATCTATATGCTGCTTTCGGTATTTTATAACTACTTGCGCAATAATTTTAATAATCTATGCAGCTTGGTTGCTCTTTGAAAAAAAAACAGGACCGAAGAAATGTTCCGGCAATCTGAATACAAATCGTTGTTTTCAAAATCTCACGGTCTACCGATTACGAGAATTATGACCCTGCTAATGTGGCTCTTATTATCCTACAAGAAGACCCACAGTCACCAGTCTCACCGAACTCATCTCAATTAATCGTAGGATTAGCAGGATAACGATCTACGTTCCATTCAGATGAACACTTGGCACTTGAAAATAATGCATACTTCTACTGTTTACGACAATTTAGTATTTCTTTAGAAGTCAATCCTTTTACTGATTTAATTACAGAAGTCTTTAAAAAATAATGTGAATCACAAAGCATTTACTGTCGCCTTTCTCACCCTCTAAATCTCCTCACTCACCACTATATTTTCATTACTCAGAGAATTGTATTCACAGAGGCAGATGTTTGAGGAAAGCGAAGAAGCAAAACACTAATTTTCTTATCGTCAGCAAACTGAGCCTTTGACTGAGTCATGCACACACTTGTTTTGGACCTCATTCTCTAACCCTCCTACAAAAATTAATGTTTTTACATGCGTGCACAACATTTATCAGCAAATTGCCTGTCTTATGAAAGAATAAGTTTCTTGAGCTTCTTGAAATGGAAAAGGAAGGGCAATTAAAATTTCGAACCTGAGAAGAAATCCTGGCACTATTAAAAATTATGATTATTGCCATGACTAAATACAAAAATTTAAGCATAAAACACGCAGCTGCGAAGTTGATGTTTTAAATTGGAAACACTTAGCCGACTTAACCCGAGATTTTGTTTTATGTTTATGTTTAATTTAGTGCTAGCGCAAGATACCTTCGGCAAAACGTATGTACAAAACAACAATAAAAATACGAAAAAAAAAACACTTGAGTTGTTTACCTGAGTGAGCAGGAGGTCCAGCCACATCATGGTACATTTAATTGATGTTGAATTAATTCTCATGTTTTTTGCCACCACCATTTTAAATCAAAATCAATCTAATATAACATCGTTTAAAAAACCAAACCAAAGTCGGATAGCAGTAACACACACTATTATTGTATCAGATGACAAGGGTCAGTCCAGAGCTAAACTCAGAAACAGAAATTATGTAGTAAAAAAAGCTAGCACGAGTCAAAGATGCAAATGTTGACCGGCACATAGTATTGTAACTTGTTCGCAATGCAATAGATAGATGTGTTGCATTGCATCGCACGTTTCGCTTACACTTCAGCATTCGAACGAATTCTATATTCTGCAAAATTTTTATTTGGGTACTCAAATCCTGTGCTCTGTTGTGTGTGTCTTTTTATTTGTTGCACAAGCAAACCTGATACATACGTAAATTTTCATTTAGCTTTCTTCCAGAGAAATGGCAGGGTGTTGGGTGTTCTGTAACTTTTACCTTACTCAACAGTTCATCAAAGATAATGTGCATCCGCATTTGCATTGGCTTTGCAGGTCACACCAACAAGTACACAATTCTCACTCTGACGACGCGACGTGGAGAGTTCGAGTATGGAAGCGAATAAAAATATATTTGGACTGAGACTTGAGACTTTGTGACACAAAGTGTGCAATGAATTGCACAGTCTACTTCAACCCAACTAAAGGTATACTTGAGAAAAAAGTTGAGGACTTTGACTGAGAGATTGTTGCACTTTAAATTATACGTAGAATTTCTGGTGGTTGGCTTGGCTCTGGCTGCCTGGAACTATTTTAGGTTGGAAGAGCTCAGCAGAATACGAAGAGAAATCAGGCTGATAAGGAATTTGAGCCATATATTGTCTCAGACTTATGCATATTATGCATGTACTAATTTTTATGCATGCAGCTCTTGCTCAATTCTATTGTCATCTTGGTTTGTTGTACCTTCTTAAAAACTGTCCCCTGCAAATTTCCTCATCATTTATGTCTTGCAAACATACTGCCTTTTTGTTCCTCACGTGTCTCACTGATCCACACATGTTCAGTACGTAAAGCTGGTGCTAATGGAAGTTTGGATATGAAACGAAAAATGGTGATTGTTACATCTTGAACATGCGACAAAAATAATAGCAAAAATTGAGCACCTGTACAGTATCGCACTGTCACAGTTACGTGCTCGATTGGTTCGTCATGGTCATGAACGACAAGAGTCGCCCTGTACAACACTATCGAGTGAAATGAGCACTTTCTGTTTTCAAGTCTAAGTTACAACTCATAAAAATTACGCTATTTGGAATAACATGCGTGTTGAAGGATTCTCATACTTCTTTGACATCTTTCATTTCCATTCTTTCTATATATTTGAATGAAACGTGTACTTTGCAATTGTTGGTTGTTATTTTTTTTTCTTTAAATTTAAACTTAAAAGATCGGGTTATACCCAACTTTCTTTTAAAAATCAAAGAAAAATAATAGTAATGAAATTCGTCAGATTATACTGATACAAACTTGCACACATGGTAAAAATGATACTTTATCACATTCATGCTAACCTTGTTCAGATACTCAGCCTAAATGATTTGGAACAGAGTGAGAGAAAGTAGATAGAATCTCTCTAAATCTCATAAATTTCATGCAGTGAGAACTGGTTGTGAGCGAGAAGTCCCGGTCTCACTACGCCCCTGAAGCTTATCTTTCTTTTACTTTGTTCACCTACTAATATGCATGCACAAAAAGTGAAACGGGGTAGTAGGCATTATGCATTGTGAAGTATAATACCTACATAACGTACATCGCATCACGACGGTACACACATAGGAAACGCTTCATATTTCCCAACTTTTCAGTTTAAAGTGTTAACAATGACAGCCATTAAATCCTGTTGGATTGATTGGTTGTGAGCTCTGAGGAAGAAACCCTTCTCTGACTGTCCTCCCCACTTACAACTGGCATGAAGAATTTCTATAATCTCTAGGGCAGTATTTACTGGGATTCTGCGCAATGAGACAGGTAATATTGATGTAGGTGGTAATGACAGAACCAGAAGAAACTGGGAATCATTAGTAATAAAATCTAAATAGATTGCACAGATCATTTTATTTTATTTTTCCGTGAAAGTTATTTCTAAAATATTGATTGAAGTCTCGTTATGCTTAAGTGGTGACTATGATTACATGTATGCATGCATTTGTCATTATAATAGAATGAGGCAAGAAATTTGACTATGGAATCATCGACAGGTTGTGTGATGACACCCTTTCAAATCTCCGGAAATGCATGCGAAGTATTTACGATGATTTTTTGTCATTATTAACTAAGAATTGGGAAATCATTCATATGCAATCCTATCATTATCCAGTAACTAACAAACAACAGACAAACCATTTCCTCGAGCTGCAGGGGTAATCCATAAGTGCATGAGTCACTGGATGATCTGTCATCCTCATCTTAGAGCAACAGGTCAATTTCGTATACTATGTTCACAACGTATATGCTCTAACCTTTTGCTGCGTTGCAAACACGAGAGCGAAGCGATAAGCGGGGAAACCAGCTGCTATGACCAGAATGTATCTGCATTAATTTATTTATCAGAGCTTGTGCAATGGTAAAGCATTCCCGAATCTTTGTCTACCGTCTCTTCTGTGTGTGTGCGCCGCCCCGCGACGGGTCTCTTGAACCACTATGAATTTTCTTCCAACTTAGGTTTCACAGGTGGATTTCTCATCTTCCTTCCGAAGGATTTATATTTTGGATGAAACCAAGAAATGAATGGATTGCAGAGTTCGAATTGGTATACGTTCAATTGATAAATATCAATATTTATTCTTATTGTGTTGTGTATTTATGCAGCATTTTTAAAACTTGGAAACATCGTTGTAGAAGTAACTCATCATCGTCCTCGTTTTTTTTGTCTCTTTGCCTGCAATAATTGAAGGTATAATAATTAGAACAATATACAAACATCGGCATACAGAGTTTTTTTTACACAGTAGATGAAATTCCACATTGCAATCATGTAAAGTAAAAATCCTGCACGACATTCTATTTATGCCACTAAACTTAATCGCCGTGTAATCTTCATCGCTAATTAAACTTTGTTTCGCTTGTTTTGAAAGCAAGGGAAATAGTATATGTTTGAAATCTGTAATAAAAAATTATCTAAATATTCTTTTTTCTAAAAAAATGACAAACTACTATAATGGAGAAAGCTTGAAGAAAATGATTTCATAAAAAAAACTTCAATTGGAGAAGTTGTCTATGTTTTCTTTTAAAAAAACGCTACTTTTTTTTAAATAATATTGTCAGGAACGTGTAAATCGTATAATGCATAGTAGTAATCCTTGGTTCTTAACAAACACTAGAAAAAAAAATCAGATGGGTAGTATATAAATGCATAATGTTCTTTTGTTTCTTCTTCTTATCAAGTCTACCTCCTTCAGCAACAGTAATAAAAAATGAATAATAATATTAATAATACTTTCACGTTTGATTTAAACATGTTCGCAGTAAAAAAAAATTATTACAAGAGTTTAAAAGTATGTTTAAAATTTCAGCAAGAAAAATTGCAAAAAAAAGAAAAATTCAGAGCTTGATCAGATACCTTGATCATCTTTTCTTATCAATCAACGATATCTTCCTATATGCGTTAGGTTAATCCTCAGAAAAAGTATATAATCATTACGTTTCGTAGTATATAAATGCTGGCAGATTTCGAGTCAATGTCGTCGCGAGTCACAAGATTGTTTCGGAAACTATATAATATTTATATAGAGACCTGTACGTTTACGGTGAGTTTTTTTTGTCACAATTCTTATTTTGCTTTTTTGTAGAAAATTTAAAATAAATCCATTCCTCATAGAAACCTTCCTAACTAGTGTAAAATTGATGGATGTTGTTGTTCTCAACATCATTCAAGTGGTCATTTACGTTGCAAAGGGACTATATATTATTATGCAGTATTTTCTTTTTACCATAAAGAATATATAGTATTTGCTGTTTGCCTACACCGTACGTACATGATATTAAAATTATGATATATTTGGATATTAGTTTAGTTAAAATAGTCCTAATAGTCATGCGAATTTGCACCGTTTTACTGTGTGTGTTTATGTGTCCATAATAATGTATAGAGCTACTTAAAATAATGTTTTCCAACACAATCAGATTTCTTCCGCTACACTTAGAGTCTATTTAGTCGTTTTTATAGCAGCATAAAAACATCCAACATCTTATCTTGTGTATGTACATGTTATTCACAAATACATATGTATTTATTTTTTAAAAGTATTTATGTACTTACTTATTACGTAATTGTAGTAATACGTGCACGTTCCTTGAAGACAATAGTACAAGATTTATTTTTACACTTTAAAATCTATATTTATTAAATGCATTTTAGCAGTTTAACCATGTTAGAGAAATAACAGTGTGATAAAGATCTATGTGGTTAGTTGTTTGTGGATTCAGTTTGTGTTTGTAAACGTTTACTTAAAAAAAAAACGTGGGTGTGGGTGTGTGTGTATGTGTACATAATAATTTCCTTAAACTTGTTTAAAATGCAACTCTCTCATAAAATATTTCCTCCGTATGAAATAGCTTTTCTTTTTTTTGTAATAATACTAAAATCACTAAAGATTTTTTGCCTTTGCACATTTTACGTTCCTACACCTAACCTCCATTTTCCCAAAAAAAACCCGAACAAATCCACCGAAGTATTTACTATTTTTGAAATCTATTACTTTTAATGTTTCCTACCCGAAAATTAAAATTTGTTTTTTTTAAAAAAAACGTAAGATGTAGCGATAAAAACAATGACTCAACTGGGAAAGGTTGACAGTGGAACGGAATACTACTGTGTAATCTGTTATGATATAAAATAATAGTATTTAAAGTATCTGCGTAGACCTGTTTCACTTGGTCGGTGTGACTATTCTGACATGTTCTGCTTTGCTTGTCAAAATTAGAAAAAAAATATTAGATTGCATAGTGAATTGATGACTGAACTTTTTTTATTTCTCCCGCACACAACGAAACTTTTTTTTTCATCCACGAGCTTCTTGTTTTCTTAGCTTTCTCAGCTTCATCTTGAGTGAGCTTTGTTCAGATGCTCAGTGGTTAGAGATATGGAGCTACAAAAAATTGGGTTTTGTTCGTACAACTAGCTTAACTTAGGTGTTGTTGTAGCCTACCGAAAACTATCTATTTACAATGTAGTCTTATGAAGTTAATGAGGCTTTAAAAAATTAAAAAGATAATATTATGAGAACCGACAGGGACACGTTTGAAAATAAAGGGAAAGTACTCTCTAGAAAGTTTTATGCTCTTTTGCATCTGCATAGTAGTAATAGCTTCGTCATTTCAATAAGGAAAGCATATTAAATCTTGTTTTGCACCCGTCATCAAATATCAAGTTATTCACAAATTTGTTTTTGTATCTCCTACCATTAATATTATTATCGTGAACGTGCAACATCGACTTGGTAAAGTGGTAAAAATGAATTGGAGTTAAGTATTAGACTCGTATATATTTTCCTGTACACATGTAGGTCGCAGGTAGTCCAAAAATATTTTCTTAACGCAGTAGTGAAAGGATTTTTTTTTTCTCTTGGCGCTGAATGAATCTGTGGTGTGTTTTGGTCAGTCTGAAAATTTTCCTCCTCCTTCATCTGCTGGACTGCTGCTGTCCGGGTATCTATCTCTTCTCCACTTGTTTTCATTATGAAATGCACTCAGGCTTCTGTTAACCGTTCATTTTTGAACTCTTTGGTTGCTCACTCATATCGTGTAGTAGCTGTGCTATGGTTCGGGAACTCTCCACGTTACTCATGGCGATTGCAGACAGATGAGATTCGTAGCCTTGAAGCATTCTGTGAGAAGAATTCAAAAACAAAAGAATATTTAGCTAAATGTGATTCCATTTAACTAAATTAAGTATTACAAAAAACATTAATTATTTTTTTTGGGTAGTCGCTTACCTCCGTCCAAGTGCTGAGAAGTTTACCAAATTCCTGAGAATGAGTGCAGACGTGAGACGAATGCTTTTCGTCACTGGCCCTTCGTTGTCGTCATGAAGATGCTCCTTGGTACTCATGAATGACATGGCATGTCTCTTGATAGCATGGAGAGCAGCATTCGGCGCATAACCGGGATGATGAACTGGCTGCTGTGGAACTGGTGGAGGTTCTACAACACAAACAGATGAAAAGAAATGATCATCAATAATTCATAAACAAACGCGTCCTAGTAACCATACTCCGTAGTAGTAAATATTTATAATATTTAACTCACCAATTTTGTTCTTGCGACGGTACAACGCCATTTCCAGCGCTTGCTTGCTGCAGTGCCGATCCTGCAGATGTGTCATCAATGAGAAGCGTTTTCGAAGCAATGGATCACATCCATTCTGGCCCCACTCACATCGCACAGCATCCACCAGCGTTTCCGGACAATGAATTTTCAGGGCGTGCATAATAACCTGTTTACCAACAAAATAAATACATTTTTAATTTACGTTCACCTCAATAAACATGAAATTTTCTAGAAAATACTTAACCAGGTTTGCTTTTTTTTACCTGTGCTGGTCTCAGAAATCTCAGGCCACATCCTGCCCACTCACACAAAAATGGGAATTCGAGATCTAACTGATCTTGCGTCAAGTGCGGGTAGCTACTGGCTCTTATTCCTTCAAAGTGTCCCGTGGCATGTTTCTGAATCACCGCACTATGCATAACATGCTGTTGGGACATTGCTTGGTGGTGCAAATGATGCTGATGAACCGTTTGCTGCATCATTCCTTGTTGCTGGTGATGATGATGTTGAGAAGGAAGCATTTGTCCACCAACCACTTGACGTATCACGGGCCCCTGATGATGTTGAGAAATTGGAAGCTGGGCTGTTTGCGGGGCGGCTGCTTGCACTCCAGGAACAGGTACCC
>JAHZNF010000031.1:0-16938 GCA_027744215.1 Troglopedetes dispersus | reverse complement strand
GGGTACGCTAACCCCAACGACAACAACGTCAGCGAGTTCTTCATCCCGCCAGTCCCCGTTGCTAGGAGCCCAGCACAACCTACCCCCACCGCCAGTATCCCGCCCAGGAGCGATAGAGTACAGGGCCCAGCAGTACCCGTTCGTCCCCAGTCAAGTCCCGATGAACGTGCAGCAACTGCTCCGGAGGATTGACCTCACGACTACTACCACTCCAAGTAGTACGATCACTACCACGTCCGTTACTAACATTAACCCGGCTTCTAGCTCTTCTTCTACGATCACTCCTCCTCCGCATAACAGTAGTTCTTCCCCGTCCACGCCTTCATCGACGCCGACGAGGAATGGGAGTCCTCCTAACGGGTTCGGTAACCATCGAACGTACGTGTTGAGGTCGACGACGACACCTCCGTTGCAGCAGCAGCAACAACAACAGCAACCGCCTCCACCACCTCCTACTCAGTACAAGAACACGACCGTGAGTAAAAAACCGACGTTGATAATCAAGTCGACCATCGTCCCGAAACCTGTCCTCCAGACTGCTACGAACGTTATCGAGCAACGGAGGGGGAGTACCAATAATATCGGGGGAAGTGGTGGTGGTGGTGGTGCTGCACCTGCTGCAGCAGCAGCGACATTGAATATTCCGTTGTTAGCCTCGATACCCCCAGCAATTCAACCACGGGATTGTGTGCCCTCCTCCACCTCCTCCGTACAACGAGTTGCTAAGAGGGAAACAGCAGCAGCAACCGTCTACTCACCAACAACAAGTTGTAGTGCCATCATCATCAGTCCCGTCTGCGTCACCTCCGCCTCCTCCACTCCCGCCAAAACCGAAGAGTAAAGGGAACGTAGTCGTGGTTCAGCAGCAGCAGCAACAACAGGTGCATCATGACCAGCAGCAGGTTATCAGTAATAGTGGTGGTGGTGCTCCTCCTCCCGCGGGACATCACCACCAAGGTGCAGCAGCGGGTGGAACTCAGCAGCAACCCAACGAGATTATTCACACACACGAGAGTCCGATTCCAGAACGGAAGAAACTGTCCAAAGAAAAAGAAGAGGAGAGGTTCGAGTCAAAGGTTAGTTGGCCATTTTTTATTAATGCTGCTGTGCGAGATTTATCAAACTTGTTTCCATGGAGGCGAGATTTTTTCTGTGATTTAAATTTTTGACTTTTTGAATAATCATGAATATTCTCGGGAGTAGTTTCCTTGGAATTTTAACCAATTTATAGATTCCATGAAATGAAAATTTTTGAGTTTAACAAAAATAAAATCCTGCTTCATGGAAATCTCCACATATATATTATTGAGTTGGTTAGTTGAATTGGAAAATATTCAAACGTTTAGGTTTTTATGATGCCTAAAGAAAATTTTCTGGTTTCCATGGAAACTGGGATTCTTATCTAAACTGGAAAGAAATTGCTTTCTGATATAAAATTAACTGGAAAGTTGACACACACACACGATTTTGTCTGTTTCTATGGAAAAAAGTTAGGTTTTTGTAATTGTAATTGTTCTAATTTCCCCCTGCACAAAACAGGTACGTGTATATAGCCCAGCCTGGGTGGCAATTTTTTGTTGTCATGGGGACATGATTTTATTTTTTATTTAAAATGCATAAATACAATAGTATTAGGTACAAGTTTTAATTATAAGAATATATTATCGGCATGGCAACGATATTTTTTTAAAATTGATTTTATGTTTTTTTTTACCCACTTCCATTCACTAAATACACAAAACATTTTCTTGTTACAGGACAAGGACCACCTGTATTTCGTCATGGACTACATCCCCGGCGGAGACCTCATGTCCCTCCTCATAAAGAAAGGGATATTCGAAGAGCCACTAGCCCAGTTCTACATCGCCGAGCTAACCTGCGCCATCGAGTCAGTCCACAAGATGGGTTTCATCCACCGCGACATCAAACCGGACAACATCCTAATCGACCGTGACGGTCACATAAAACTCACAGACTTCGGTTTATGCACAGGCTTCCGATGGACTCACAACAGCAAGTACTACCAAGAGTCCACAACCTGCCACTACTGCTGTACTGACCCAACCGTTTGTATCGAGCACAGCACCACCACCACCACGACATCATCAACAACAACAAACACAACATCAAGAACGAACGGCTCCTCGTCCCCAAGTAACAACGTTCACAACCCTGTCGTGACTAACGGGAGTAGTAGCACCGGTATCGGAGGAGGTGCCCCTAAAGTCCTAGAAAGGAGAAGGATGATGATGAGGAACAACAAAGACAGCAACGTGAGGTGCTTGGCACACAGCTTGGTTGGGACTCCCAACTACATCGCGCCGGAGGTGTTGCTCAGGACTGGGTACACGCAGTTGTGTGATTGGTGGAGTGTGGGGGTGATTCTGTATGAGATGCTCGTGGGGCAGCCGCCTTTTCTTGCTCCTACTCCGGCGGAGACTCAGTTCAAGGTTATCAATTGGGAGAAGACGTTGAGGGTGCCGAGCAACGCGTGTGTGAGTAGGGAGGCGAGGGGTGAGTGACGAGGGATTTTGTGGGTTTTTTTATTATTAGAATTTATTAGTGCTCGTTTACTTTGAATGTTAATGTATTGTTTCTGTGAATGTTGGGTTAGATCTCATTCTCAAGTTGTGCACGGATCATACGAAGCGGTTGGGAAAGAATGGGGCGCAGCAGATCAAGGTACGATTAATTAACGAGATTGTGTTTTAAACGTATTTTTTTTCTTGGTAAAACATAATAAACATATTATACAAAATATTCTTATGGTACTTCAGAACCACGGTTTCCTGTACCCGATATTCCACCCAAACTCAACAGCAACATCATCATCAACAACCCCCCAATCCTCCAACAACCCGACCAACCCATCGTCCTCCGTAGTCCCCCCTCCCCCACCCGACTACTCAGACGCGCTATCAACGACATCCTCCAACACGACAACATCATACTGCTCCTCCTCCACCACAACATACTCCTGCTCTTCCACCTCCTCCACCCCATCAACAGGAGGAGGAGGAGGAACGGGAAGCAGCAGCGTCGGATCTTCCTCATGTTCATCCTCCACAGCGTCAAGCTGCTCCCCCGAGCCGATAAACATCCGCCGCACGATCGCCCCGTACATCCCAAAGATAGCCCACCCAACGGACACGAGCAACTTCGACCCGTGTGAGGAGGAGGCTTCAGACCACAGGCTCAATTTCGATGACGAGTATGACACTAACAACCAGTTCCATGGGTTCTTCGAGTTCACGTTTAGGAGGTTCTTCGACGATGCGTACCATCTCGATGATCTTGGTGGGTTTGCTTCCGCTGCTGCTGCTGTCGCTGCTGCTGCTAGTAACGGGAGTAGTAGCAACGGGAATGAGAAGGTGAATGGGACGGGGAATAGTGGTGGGAGTAATAAGGATAGTAGGAGTAAAACTGGTGGGAATAGTAATAACCAACAACAGCAGCAGCGGGGTGGGCCTGTGTACGTCTGATTTTTATGGAAGCATTTTCTTTTTGGTTGGGTTTATAATTAATTTAATTTAATTTGTTTGTTTTATTTTTTAATTTCTAACACCGTTTCTGCATACCAAATATATATAATTTTAAAAAAACACACAGAACTATATATTGTAACAGGAATATGCGCGAGTTGGGAGGGGGGGAATTTTTTGTTGTTGTTGTTGTTGTTTTTTCTCCGTCTCAATCGGTTGTATTCGAATGTACTTTGATTGGATCGAGAGAGAGAGAGAGAGAGAGAGAGAAACGTGGTGGTAATGTGAGCGTGTGATGAATTACAACAAACAAAATTGTTTAAACAAAATAAATATCGTTTGTTTTTATAACGAAAAAAATCGTTTTATCGTCATGTTGTAAATTGAATCATTGTCATGGAAACATATAAAAGTACTTTTCATCGGTATGGGGTTGGTGAATTTAGAATCGCAGAATTAATATATTGGATCCACAGTTTGCAAGATTTTATCCTTCATCAAGAGCAGGTTTTCGTGTTGTAGCAACTTGCACGAGATTGTCGAAGTATGCATACCTACAAAAATTGGTTGGCGAATGTGTATATGAGGTCAATAAGCATAACAACCATATCATTCTTCCAATATCGGCTGAAGATTTTTTTTTCTATTTTAAGAATTCATAAAGAAACAACATAAACTCGGTAATATGATATAACATAACACATTCGTGAAGCAATCTCCTTCTTTGTTGCCATGTGAATTTTGAAAACTAAAGGACTAAATAAAATGGGAACGCAACCAAGCAATCATCATTCTTTTATCAAAAAAAAACCAAGAAAGTTAATTGATTCCCAATCTCTCAGGTAAAAAAAAATTCATGCTGTGTAGGAAAAGGGCACCACCACCGTGTTTCTTTTTCGATAAATGTTTTCGTATACATTTTGGCACAAATACAGGTTACTTTGTTTGTATTTCTTTAAAACTTGAAGCCACTTATTTTGTTGTTACTTAGTTTAGCAAAAGCATTTGACTTAAAATTTGACTTAAAAAACACACGCGCATCTATGCGCAAGTTTCCTTGTAAATTTCCTTTTATACACAAAAGTCACTTGTGAGTCAACAAAACGTCTTTTTAGAAGAAAACAAAAAATATCTAACAATTTTTAGCTAAAAACTAAACCGAGCATGTTACGTAACCCTGTACAACAAAACTCTAAACGGATAATAATAAGACATGTTTTATTGTCATGGCAACAAGGTTCATTGTTTTATGAAGTGCAAACAAACAAACTAATTTACCAACAAACTCGGTTTAACTCTGTTGTACAGGCGAATTACTGTATAAAAAAAGAGAACAAAATGAAACGAAGACAAATCCCAAAATTGCATCAAAGAGTCAACAAAGACATGACCCGATTTCTATTTTTTTACCTGCATTCACGTTGCTTTTTTGTTGAGGACTGTGAGGACATCATCGACCATAGGAAAAGGGTTTGACGTTTCATTTGCTGCTGTGCGGAATGAACAGAGGAACAAGGAGCGGTTCGAGGCGATGTATATTAAATTCTTGTGCATATATATATAAGTTGCAAACTATGGTTTTAACTTTTTTTTCGTGTTTAATTACTCGAGTGATTTTGGGTCTGTGGATGCTATTTTTTTGTGGGTTAGCGTTCTTTCTTGTTTTTTTTTGTTAAAGAATAAATTAATTTTGTGTAACATATGTATGGGTATTTAGATATCTGACATGGGGTTAACAAATGTCATCATGTGGGTTGGTGTTGCTGTGGTTACTGGGTTGGGATCTTGTGAGTGGACTTCGTGGTAGCTCAAATTTTATTATCGAAATTTTATAAATTAATTTTTAAAAAAAACCTAATTCGAATTGTTGCTAGGAACCAATTGTTGAAATACATAAATATATGCTTTATTTAATAGTGTCATCAGGTGGATCCCCTCCAGTATCTTACCACCACCTGACGAAACGTGGTGTCCCTGTACCCCAGTACACGCAGACGTCTGGTGACTCTGCTGTAAGGGAACTGGAAGCTAGCAACCGTGTAGCTGAATGGAGTGCTGCGAACGCTGTAGGGAATGCTGTAGGGAATGATTTCCAGAACCAGCTCGCGACTACTGCTCAGTACGTTGCTCAGTTTACTGTCCCTGTCACGAAGGAACAAGCTGGGAGGCTCATACACGTGAGTGGTTATGTTTTTATTTTTATCTAATCGTCTGGGGTTTTTTCATAAACATGTAAGTAAAATTTTGTAACAACTCCTGGTTTTTTTTTAAATTTAAATTCCCAAAATGAAAGACGGTAGCCCATTACCAGAGGGCAGCGGACGTGAACTCTGCTTTAGCTTCGAATAGTGGTGGGATATGGAGGGCGGCTAGGAATGCGGCGCAGTCTAATTATGACCAGGCTTTGCAGGCTCAGAGGGGAGGGTATCATCGACCTCAAGGTGGGCAGCATCACCAGCAGCAGCAGCAGCAACAGGGGTATGGGGGGACGACTGGGCAGTGGGCTTACTAAAACTTTACGTGTGGGAAGGGGGAAGGGAGGTGAAGGCTGTTTTGATGATCATAATGTGCTATTTTTAAATCATGTTTTGTGAAGATTAAAATTGGTTTGTTGTATGGAGGTTGGAATAATGTAATGCGGTATGTATGGAGTTTTCGGAAAATTCAACAAATTATGGTTGCGAGGGAGATAACATCAGTGAGGTTACTTAACAAATGAATTTTGAAAAAAAAAATTTATTACATGCTCTAACAGGGAAGAGTTTTATGTCAATTTAAAAGAAAATTCGTATAATTTTTTAACGAAAAAAATGGATGTTAATTGCTCAACATTTTAGATAACAATGCTTTATTATATAAATTCAGTAATCATTCTAACTTTTTTTGGTATTGTGTGTCTGTCGTAAAACTAAACTCGATTATGCGTAACCATGGTAACAAGTGAAAAAATTAATTTGTTTGATTTTTAAACACGAGTTGTTACCATATGACCGTAATTAATAAACAAATTCACTGCGTTCTGAAACTGGTCCAGTATATGTAGCTTTTGGATTTAAAACAGGCGTTCGTGCAATTCTTAATCAGTACAGATGGTACTCAAAATTTTAGCTACTAAAAATGTTTAATATACAAAATTCGTAATGATTAAGGTTGACTAACTAAGAATCCAACTAGAAGTCATGTCTCCATTCGCCCCCTTTTAGAAACGAAACTCTTGTAAAACCTACAATTTTTTATTATTATTAGTTCTGCTTACAAAATTACATTAATTTTTCTTCTATTTAATTGTCGAAATCATTACAGGTTGTGGTTCTATAAATAACTAATCAATATTATTTTTTTGTTCTGAATCGATGTCACGTGGCTAAATGTACGATATACATATATGAGTGTTAGTTTAATAAGCAGAAGTATTTCTTTTGTTGCACACACGTGTGTATGTTTTATACATGCGTATGCAAATTTATCAAACATGATTAAATATAGAACTTCTAATTTTTTTTCGTTTTAAATTTAAAAGCAAAAATTATTTAGTAAATTGGCTTCGTTCTTCAAATCGGGTGGGGATATACAAGTTGCGGGAATCTTTTGTTTTTTTTGGATTGCTGGTTGGTGGTGTTGCTTCTTGTTTTATGGCTTAAAATCCGTTTCACGAGTGTTTTTTTTACGTTACTACGAAGTAATAATGTGTACTGAAAATTTATATCTCTGTTAGAATGACACAAATTAAATTATTCGTTTTGGCTTTCGAATACTGGATTAAATTTATGGTTGACCTGGAGATTTTAAAATAAAATAATAAAATAAATAATAAGTGTGTACATAATTTCTGTTTGAATTTTTTTTATTCAATTGATTGATTGATTGATTCAAAAAATATTTTGAATCAATATTCCACCACGATTCTTCAACGGACAGACACCCAAACAATCACACCAACCCATACAACCGAACACGCATCACTTAAATCAGTCAGTTTTTTTTATTATAAGTTCGAAAAGAAATCGAGGTTATGCTGTATGTTTTATTTGAATTGTTTTGAGAAATGTGATTCGTTTTTTTTTTCTGTGATAAAAACTGGTTTAATATGCTATCATCAGATTTATCTACACATGCGTCGCTTTAAAGAACAAAACTGCAGTACGGTACAGTACGATCAAACTTACCGTATTCAAGACAACAAAAATTCTTAATCAACATAGAGCCGGTTCTTTTCTTTTCTAAACTGAAGTGATATGAAAAAGAAAGGAGAAGAAACAAAAACCTGCTCGTAGCGTCCCTTTTCTTTTCTTTTTTGGTTAATAAAAGCATTTTTTTTTTCAAAAACTGTCACCAAAGGGATGAACGTAACAAATATAATATGTTTCTTGTAGTCTGGTTTAATACTTGACCTTTTATGTATTTTTTTTTGAAGAGCGAGTCGGCAAAGGAAAAGGGAACTTTCTCTTTCACAAAATGTTGTGGTGCAGTTTTGCTTGCGACTCTTGTAAAATGCATGCGTAAAAAAATAGTAAATTGAGAGCGATTGGTATCGATTTTTTGATCATATATTTACGTTCGAATCTCTAGTCGTCGTTTTTGACATTCTCGTTCGAGACGGTGGACGTCGAAGAACAAAAAAATAAGACGGGGGAAGGGGAACTTGAACGAACTGTTTTTGAACAATTTAATTTTTGCATGTTATTATTAGCTGATTAATTTTTTTTGCTGTAGTTGCTATAGTTGCTGTATTTGATTGAACATGAAAGTCCTTTTTGTTCTCGTGTTGGTTGGGGTTGTGCAAGGGAGGATAGTCCCGAGGCAGTTGGATGAAGCTGCGGAAGGTACGCAAGTTTTTGCAGCTTTTAATTGCTGCGGGTCTTTTAATTATTCTTATTACGAGTAAATGTTCATGTTGGTTTGTTATTATATCTCGAGGATTTCTGGAAAAATTAATACACGACATTAGAATATTTGTTTGTTGCTAAAATTTGTGATATTGGAATTTTGTTGCTATGCCGACTGAGCGGTTTGTAGGTTTTTGGCTGCTTCATTTTATCTTAAATTTTTTAAAGAGGATTTCTGTGGAAACGTAGTATAGGTTGATCGTTAAGTTTGTCGCTGTTTCCAGATCCACATAGTGATTAGTGGAAAAATTAACTAATTTAAAAAAAATAATTAATTAATTTTCAACTAACATTACTCTGGATATGTAATTGAATCCAGGAGACATTTAACGAAACTTACTAAATGATAATTCGGAAATGTTTCTTTGCTATGTAATTTTTTATACGTCAAAACTCAGTAAAGGAATGGTAACGTTTTGAAAACACGTAAATATTGAACTGGTTTATGTAAATTTTAAAATATATTACTGAAAATACTCATGTTGCTACGGTTTTTGCATACAAACCGTTTTGTGCAACCGCTTACTTAGTTTTTTCATAAATTCAATATTTTCAATTGATTTAATTTAACCACCTTATTTCCCCCAGTTGTCCAGGTAACAGACGAGAAGGCCCCGATCGTAGTGAACGAGGAGAAGCAGGATGCCGAGAACGTGGTCATCCCCGTTGAACTTCGTCAAGTGAACGAATCCGCTCCTTCTGAACCTTCCCAA
This sequence comes from Troglopedetes dispersus, assembly GCA_027744215.1. Lineage (NCBI taxonomy): Eukaryota > Metazoa > Arthropoda > Collembola > Entomobryomorpha > Paronellidae > Troglopedetes > Troglopedetes dispersus. The sequence continues at coordinate 7,857 of JAHZNF010000031.1, read as the reverse complement.
CCACCAACCCCAGTTCCTCCCAACGTCCCAGTCACATCAGAACCTGTACCTCAAAATACCCCAAGCCTAGTCCCAACCGTCGTCGACATCTCCACTCCAAACCCTAACAACACGCCTGCTCCACCTTCTGGTAGCAACGCGACATCAACAGGGAGACCTGAAGAAGAGGACGAAGAGTCAGAGGAGGACGACAGTGAAGAAGAAGAGGAGGAGGAAGAAGAGGAGGCTGATGGGGATGAGGAGGATGATGCTGGGGATGATGAGGAGGATGAGGATGAAGAGGAGGATGACGAGGATGCGAGTCATAATGATGTTGGGAAGAAAAGTTTGAAGAAGGATGGGAAGAATAGGAAGGTTGTGAAACGGGAGGTTGTGAGGAATGAGGAGGTTGGGGGGAGCGTTAGTGTGAACAACAAACCCGGGAGTGTTGTTATTCCGGAGGATAATGGGGAGGAGAAGAACTCAGATGAGGAGGAACAAGGTGGGGTCGTGAGTAAAGATAAGAAACCGGTTGGGGGTGCTGCTGCTGTTGTTCCTGTGAAAGGGTTGCAAGGGATTCCGGCTAGGTCACCCACGAATGAGGATGATGAGTTGGAGAGTGGAGGGGCGCTTATTGGAGCGGCTGATAAAAATAAAGTTGTTGTGAGCAACGTGAATGTGTGATGATTAGAGTGGGCGGGGGAATTATTTGATTACTTGTTGTTGTTATTGGTAACTTATTCAGTTTCTTTTGGAATAAATTATATAATTATGGTTTCGTTGAGATAACATTTCACATACGGATTTTTTTATGATCATAAATTTGGTCGGCAATATTGTCATGGAGACTACTGTATCATCAATTTCCTTGACAATTTTGATGCTGTGAACAAACGCATGGCAAAAAAATATTGCTGCCATGGTGATGGAAAATAATTTAATGATGCACGCATCCATGATCATGTAGACTTATTACTTTTGCACATGACAAAACTGAAACTATATGCACCGAATAAAATAAAATAAATTAATAGAAAGACAAAACAATCCTCATAGCAACGTAAAGTAACAACTCGACCAGCGGTATGTAGCGATAACTTTAATAACATAATAACAACTAATGACTAACAAACAACCCCCATCTCGTGTATGTACACTCGATTAAGTTAGTACGTGATTTGCGGTGGAATTGGCATGAAGATGGGCTGAGTGAGTGGCATGAACCTGCCCATCCTCTCATCATGATTATTACTCTGACTACTCATCATCGCCATCCTCCTACTCGCCTGCCTTGGTGGAGGAACAACAACAGCTCGGTGGGGATGAGGGTGGTTCACGTGAGGAGCAGGGATCCCGATAACCTGAGGATTAGAACCTAGCGCTTGTGGCTGACCAGGTTTGAGGACCGTAGGGATGTTCTCAGAGTACGAGCCTACGTGGTGTTTCCCATGGTGACCGTGGTGACCATGACCCCATCCCTTCTTAGGGGAGTGCTGGTAGTCGTAGTACATCTCGCCGTATCCTCCTTTCTTGTCTCCCCATCGGACTTTTGTCTTGAACTTCCAGCCCCAGCCTTGTTCGAAACGGGAGGTGAAGTGGTCGTGGTTGCCTCTGTTGTAGCCGAACTCGTACTGGCCCCAGCCTGGAACGTTGGCGTACTGGAAGTAACCACCCCAACCTGATGGCTCTGTGTTTTTTTTATTAAATATTATAAGACAACAATATTATAGGATTTTACTCCGAACTGTTGTTGTGGTAGGTTTAAAATTTAAATTCCATGGAAACTATAGTAACTGTCTAAAAGCTATGTACACACAACCAGGGTTACAATTTAATTTACACAGCACCCCTATAATATGGTCTTTTCATATCCGAACAAATCTTCACGAGACAAATAATTCGTTTCCACAAACACACACACACAAATTTAATTAATTATAAGCAATAATATCACGAAAAAATAAAACACAAACCTGCAGAAGCGAGAGCAATCGCCAAAGCGACGAGAAACGTGAGCACAACGATCCTCATGGTATACGATTTTATGTGTGTCTTACCACTACAATCGAACAACTGGTAAGGTCAACCTACCCTCTACCACCCTTTTTATAACAAAACCGTGTGGGATCATGCTAAACGTGTCTGTGTATCTGAAATATAACCAAAAAATAATAATTTTTAACCGTTCGTCAATGTTCATAAATCACACGTTTTTTTTATAAAAAAAGAGAAGGTTTCGTAATAATCTATAAAAAGAAGTGATTTCTCTCTCTCTTAAAAAAACATATCATTGGCACATCTTTTTGTAACATTATCCCTACTCAAATTTTCACGTACACTTTTTATATAACGAATCTGTAACATCGGACATGATTAATATGTTATATATCGTACAACTTTAGTTTGGTACTATTTTTGGTTCTAAACTATTTATATACACACTGTTGTGGTCATTAAAAATCTGTAGTTTTAAATCGAGATAATTTAAGTGTGGGAGTTAGTAATACGTATAATATATATATAAAATCGAGAGTAGTGTTTAGTTTTTGGGGATGTTAATATAAAAAAAATTTCTAAAAACAATCGAACCATAAAACGTGAGAGTATCGAAAGTAAATTTAATTTTTATTACTTCTTTTTTTATTCTGAAAATTTTTTTGTACAGAACTGTGTATTAAAAAGCATTAGAAATTACGTTTTTTATTAAAAAAAAGGTGTTATCTCGATGAGCATCGTATCATCAAAAATAAGTTTGCGAGTGATTGTTAACGCAAAGTTGGAGTTGAATGAAAACGAAAAGATGAGAGATTCGTGTTGGCATATATACATATTTATAAATTTCTTCGTAACATTTTTATTTGTACGTTTGTTATATTCACCAGAGTTAGTAGGAGAACGATTCGTAAAAAAAGGTTCGTAAATTTCTTTGTGTGTGTGTGGGGAGGGGGTTCTCGAGTTTATTTCAGTTCAGTTCGTTTCTCTTAAAACGGATCAGTGCGCGTTGTGTATTATCACGTAATAGTTTTTACTTTTTTTTGTGGGCGAATCGTGTTTCATTTTTTTTTTGTTCTTTTGGATGGGTTAGTTGTTAAGTTTGTTTGTTGGGCACCCGTTTTTTTTGTTGTTGTGTTATTAGATAATGAGATGGTTTAGAAAGAAAGAGAGAGAGAGAAACTATTTTGTTTTATTAGGTAATTGGGTGAAGTCGTTATAAGGTTTTATTTGTTATTATGATATGGATTTGGGTTTTTGAAGTGTTTGTTGCTACACATTAAGGTATATAAATGAGTGTTATTATGCATATATCGGTTATGTGGACGATATATGAAGTTATTATTTTTTTTCAAATACCCTTGACCTTCAAATTTTATACGGTTTAAGCGCATAGACATTAATTTTATTTTTATTCATGGGTTATTAATTTCTGAAAGGGTCTTGCTACTGGGTAAAGGTCATGGTGTCATTTAAGATTTTCGAGTCATAGTGACAATTATTAACACATGTAATGGTATGAAATTTTTAAAGAACGGATATTTATTAACTGGATGTGGATCCAGGTGAATTTATTATCATAGTTATGGCAATGCTATGTACCAGGATTTATTTTACAAGTTGGTCGAAAATCTGCATTTTTGATGCTTGGTCACTCATTAAAAAATGTGGAAAACTACAGACAAGGGTAATTGGAAAAATTTGAATGTTCGTTTGATTTAACGGTGTTGCAATGGCGATTGGTGTTTTTTCGTGAAAAATGAATTATATACCATAAATTATTAAATTGAGAAATTTCGTTATCACGATCTTCATGGAGACTCTACTCTATAAAACTGTTTGTAAACTCAGGTGCTAGCATGGAAAATTTAAAATAGGTCATGCTTGCTTTCTTAAGCTTAATTTTTTGTGATGATTTTCCAATGAATGGACTTATTTTGTGTGACAATAATTGTGGGTATGAGTAGAATTATTTTTTATGTTTCCTAATGCAAGAAAAAAAAATTAAACGTAGTTCCGATGGTTATATGAACTCCCAGTACAGGATATAGAATTTTAATAAAGTTATTTTGTAGAACCCAGATTTTATATAATGTGTGAATCTCATGCTGCCCCGTTACACTAAACTGAATTTTTTAACTCTGAAAATTGATACAGTAATCCGGAAAATATTGAAAGATTCAGTTTCTATAGTTTGTTATTAAATTTCAAACATATTCCTTGAGCATTTTCATGGTGACGTGTGAGGAAAAGGAACCGTTACCAAATTTTTTCTTGAAAACTAGTGATGATGGTATATGTCTTTTTGTTACCACAAACTTCCTGTTAATAGAAGCAGAGGGAGATAACAAAGAAGGAATCTATAATTGATCCATGATGTCATACGACTGTTAGAAGAAGGACCACAAAAAAAACGAGTAAGTCTACTTGTTTTGAAAAGAAAAAAAAAAGTTTTTTTCCTCCCTCGCTAATACAAAAACATATACACTGGAAGAGGCTTTTTGTTCCACGGATATCCGGTCGTTTTTATTTCTTTTTCGTGGGTCTATAACTCATTTATAGTAATTTAAAACCCGTACGTGTGCATGTATCATATACTTTTAACGTGTATAGCGTTACACAATTAATACTGTGTGCATTTTTTTTTTGTCACGTATGTGCTTATATACTCTTTCCATACCAAGCTCGTATATAATTCTCTGAGAACTCTTGTATACCAAGGACAAGTGTAAAAAAAACTCCCTTGTCTGACTTTATTTTGCAGACATTTTTTTTACTACATATCCTCCTGTAATGTTCTGTATGCACACAGACAAATAATATTATGTGTGCATATATTCGTACACGTTATAGAGTAAAATAAAAAAGTATTTGTTTTTACTATTCCTGCTGATACGGTCGTACATTACAAGGAAAAAAAAACAGGAGACTAAATATTGCTTTTAATCACACGGTCGTGTTCGTAAACGAGTTACTTCCGTTTTTTTTTTGGTTGGTTGGTTGGTTCAAAGAGGGTAAGGTCGTGTGTGTGTGTGCGATTGTTTTTTTTAATAAAACGGTGGATTGATAAGGATTGATTCGGGTATCGTGTGTGTACTTGACAACTTGTCAGTGACACACTGTTCGTTACAAAACGGATGTATGGGTTCGATGGTGAGGATGATGTCAACGAGAACGGATTTTTTTGGTGATGGGAACGTAATTTGTCAAGAAAAAAATAAATAGTTTGTACGAGGACTTTATGGTGTAATCGTGTCTTTCTTTGTGTAAAAGTGTTTGTGTTTAGCTTTAAATTAATATAACAAAGTCAAGGACGATTACGTAAAAAAAACCAGGATAGTTGTAATGGCGTTGCACGGGTTCCTAGAATTTTTTCAGAAAGAAAAGGTACGGGACTCTTTTTGCTTGTGTGGTCATGTTATCATGGTCGATGTTGTTGTTGTTTGTTATCATCAAAAACTCGTTATCAGTGCAGGGGTGTTTGGGAACGAAAACATGGTGGTGGTGGTGGTGGTGATGATAAAGAAACGAAACAAAACAAAAAAAATCGTATACTTGATAAAGAAAATCGAATGAAATATGAAACATGATTTCTGATCCACAGACGTTCAGACCGAAGAAGAAGTTCGAGCCGGGGACGTTACGGTACGGGTTACACAAAGCGGCTCAAGCTAGTCTCAGTTCTGGGATTAATCTCGCACATGCTGTTAAGTTACCACCGGAGGAAGATCTTAATGACTGGATTGCTGTGCATGGTAAACGGACTTTTTTTTAAATTTGAATTAAGATTAAGTATTTATAATGGTCACTTTTTTAAGTGTCCCTATGATGATTATCATCACCACAAAAAATCATTCGGGATTTAGCGAATTTTGTTGATAGAAAGTAGAAGAAATTGTTGAATGCTCTCTAGGTTTTTAAATATTGGCAATCCTGTTTTTTTCCCTTTTATCCAAGATGGTAACTTGCTTTAAAATGTCAATTTGTCAAAGTTGGTTGAGTTGTCATGGTTTAGTTTTTACACGTAGCCGTGTACATTTGAGATAAGAAATTAAGGGAAAGTGACTGGATAAGGCGTATTTAAAGTTGGTTGAGTTGTCATGGTTATTAGCATTTTCAATCACCATTACGATAACGAAGCAGGGACTCAGTGAATTTTCTACGTACAAAGTAAATGATTATTGAGCACCGGATTTTATAAATGCCTTTCCATGAAAATTGACTATATAGCTCTAAAATATTGCGAAATAAGTCATGATTGTTTCCACAAATTACACACACAAAGTGACTTGATAGAACGTGTAAATTTGATCATTACCATGGTGATAAAACAAACTGAGCACTCGCTAAAAGTACCATCTCTTTTTCCTCCCCCACACAGTCGTAGACTTTTTCAACCGAATAAACCTGATATACGGCACAGTAGTAGACTACTGTTCAGAAAAGACGTGTCCAACCATGTCCGGCGGCCCCAAGTTCGAGTACTTGTGGGCAGACGGAGGAGTGTACAAGAAACCTACCCAACTCCCTGCGAACAAGTACATTAACCTGTTAATGGATTGGATCGAGAACCAGATCAACAACGAGAACGTGTTCCCAACGAGGACGGACCAGCCCTTTCCTAAAACCTTTCAGTCGATTTGTAAGAAAATACTCACGAGGCTGTTTCGGGTCTTCGTTCACGTGTACATTCATCATTTTGATAGGATCGTCGCGTTGGGGGCGGTGAGTTGGTTTTCTTACTAATCTTTCTTGTGCATTTTTGGAACACTGAGTGAAGAAATTTTTTTTTAAATTAAAAAACCTACATTTTGCATTTGTTTAAAGGAAGCCCACGTGAACACGTGTTACAAGCACTTTTACTATTTTGTGATGGAGTTCCACCTGATCAGTGCGAAAGAGCTTGAGCCGTTGAAGGAGATGACGCTCAGGATTTGTCCTCCTCCTCAGGCGCCTACTAGTAGTTGTAGTAATTCGAATGGGGGAGGTGGGGGCACTACAGGCACGTTGACTGGGAATAGTAATGGGGGTGGTGGTGGTGGAGGTGGGGGAGGAATGCTAGGAGGACCGTCACAAAATGGGTCGAGTTAAACGGAATAGTTTATATCGATAATAAAACATTAAATAAAGAAATAAATAAAAAAAAGTGCCAACATCATCGTTTTGTTTAACAAAGTTCTTGAATCTTTTTTTTGTATTCATTATTGTCTGTGTTTTCTTCGAGATAAAACAAAATGGATGTTCTTTTGTGTGGATAAAAACTGTGAATAAAATACATGATACAAATTGTTTTTAAATGAAAGTGATTTTAATTAAACGTTGTTTCCATGGGGATTTTATAAAAAACATACTGCTTATAAGCGCAATATACACAGAATTCTCTGTCTGCAAAGAGTAGCTAAATACAGCCACTTTACTGATTTAAAAAAATAAATGATAAGTTTCCATCGAAACAGTTAGCATTATTGGTTATGAATTTCTTGTTTTAATTTGTTACTTTGACTTTGAAGCAGTAAACATGTTTCCCAGTGTCGTAATTTCTCATGGTATTGAGCTTGTTGCTTGCTAATGGTGTTAGTTAAATAAACCATGCATTTCCTAACACGAGGTTTTAATTTTAGTAAAGTGGCTGTACACGCATAAATATGCAGGTTCAAGTTGATTCAGGTTTGTGTAACAATGAAATTAATTATTTATACAAATTCCTTTGTAGGACTGATCAGTCGAGTGTAAATTGAATTCTTTCTATAATAATTATTATTTTTTATAAAATATTTTCATCAAGAGACCATCTGTTTCATAATTACATAACGTTCAATTCATCACAATTCTTATGCTAATTAAACCGGATGAGACTCCAGTAGTTGAGTGAGGAGATCAGAGATG
>JAHZNF010000030.1:0-21756 GCA_027744215.1 Troglopedetes dispersus | reverse complement strand
AAATGAAATAAAATTTTAATGAGTTACAGTTTCTCTCCCTCATCTGCAAGATTGAATTTTATAGGTTTATAAAATTGCATACGTACAGCCCCAGCCACCCCAACCGCCACCCCCTCTGTACCCTTCAATAAATGTAAAAATCTTACGTCATGACGGTTGAATATTGGTTTGATGTTAAGTGAAATGTTCTACTCTGCGTATACTAGTTATATTAGTGAGCAAATTTTACGTACCTCCACCACCCCCACCATAACCTCCCGACATGACGCCAACCACACAGATAACAAGGAGAGTGATCACCACCTTAAGTTTTGAATGGTCGCTTATAGTATCTTTCGTCGTCATTTCAGCTTAAATTCTAAATTCTGGACAACTCATTTCACAATGAATGGATTTCCAGACGAAAAGGCTTTTGAGGAGTTGTTTTATTGAATCAGAGAATTCAAAATGAACTGATATTGATTCTGGAATGTCGCGGATGGAAGTTAGGCCGCTAAAAAATTTTGCTTCCTTTTATATGAGTAAGCATGATTCATGACCAGTACTTTGGAATTAACAGCGGAAGCATCGGATGTTTTGGATCATTGAACATTGATGCCTTCATCAATATTAGCAGATTATATGACGTCGTATTCAAAGACTTTCACGGTATTCAGTGAACCACGTACGACGACGTTTTTTTCCACTGTTCAAAAAAAAAACGCAGAGAAGATGGCATCACAGATCTTTACTGTAACATTTATTTGAACAAAATACATTTACTAAACTTGCATTACATATATAGCTTAAATAAACTTCAACAAGAAAAGTTACAACCAATTACAAATTGGATTATACATTAACGTTGAACCGTTGGTAATAAATTCAAGAGAAACGTGGCCTGCGACCCACACGAATCCCATGCAGTGATACTACAGAATATATTTCGTATTATATTCCTGTTTCCGTTCCTCACATAAATAATCTATTCTATTATAAATACTAAATAAATAATGAATTAATATTAAAACAGGTGACACCTTTAAATTGACAGGTACTTGCATTCTACTAATACTTCGTTTAACATAACGAGTAACCGTGCTGAACCATACAAAATTAACACGTAATAAAGAAGTAACTGAGGGAAAAATGAGTTTTTGAAAAATAGACGGTGAGATAGTGCTAATATATAAGCTTATAATACGAATCGAGCAGCAGCTTCCTTTTTTTCATGGTATAAATGTGTCCAGTGTTCAATTTATTTTACATATATACCTAGTTAGTTTTCGACTGTGATCCGAAAAGAATCAGCAATTCATGGTTCATTAAATGCACAAACCTCGTTTCTGCAGAAAACAGAAATGAGACGAAGCGTAAAGCACAACTAAATTACAGGTTCACTTGTCAGTCGAGGTCATGAAAATCATGACTAGTCGAGTTCATGACTAGCTTCTCGTCGCTTTTCCAGAAGCACTTCTTCATCATCATCAGTATCCTCCTCGTTTGGATCAAACAGAACAATTTCTTTCAGTGTTTTCTTTTTTGGCTTGTATCCACGTTTCACAGCACCTTCGGTAAGCCCCGAATCAGTCATCCTTCAGGGAAAATGAAACATAATATGCTTAACCTTTGTGTATCATCGATTGTTTTAGCGGAAAGGCTCTGTACTGATCAATGCACTTACGGCACATCCATATCTTCATCATCAGAGTCATGAGCTAACTCTAAGTACGGATTGTTCACAGCTGGTCTAAATTTATAACCTAAAAATAAAATAAAGTAGCCATTCAATTTAGTTAAATAGTTATAAGTTGGTTCGTCTTTTCGCTTTGACGTTTGCGTCAAAGGCTGAAGCAGATACATAAAATGTAAGAACGATGCTAACGTTATGTACAACCCTATGCTACCATGCCGTGTAGTTATGTTTAATCATTAATGTTTATTATGAGTCCAAAGCTTGTTAAATTCCCTGTTACTTACCAGTCAGTACAAAAAAGATGAAAGTCGTCATTTCTCGGAACATATCATCCAACCATTCATACTGGAATGGCACTGTAATCTTTAAAAAATATTTTTTTTTGTACAAAACTTCCTGGAACTAAATATTTCCGAAAAATGAATTCACTCACTTAACCGTAAGAGTTACAGCTACCAAGTGTACATACCTTCAGCAGCATCTGAACAATAATTCTAGTGAAGTATATGTAGCAGACGACAATAATGTAGAAATGTCTAAATAATTTCAGCTTTCTCAAATTTGAAGCCGCTTTACCGTCAGTTTGAGAAGCTTCTTGTAAATGCCGGATAGACCTTTACAGAAAAAAACATTATTTATGAAATGAATTGTTGACAAATCTTGTAAAAGTAGGATGTATTAAAATCATCTTACCATACGACAGGAAATAAAATTGCACAGCAGCACAGGAGATCAACAGAAATGAAAATAACCTGCCAAGTTGTATGAACAACTTCTGCCTCTTCAGACTCTTCAATAATAATTTGAGCTACATTTGCCAGAACCTAAAATTTAATAGAAGATTTACAACTTAAGCAGCATTGGTGCAGATGTAATTTTTAAGTACCTATGTAGGAATCTGACCTGCAATGGAATCACGATCATGAATATCTTTTTGTCTTTATCCGATAAAAGGTGCTTTACAAAGGCATATCCGGTACCAATAAGCAGTATGGTGATAAAGAGGAGAGCTCCCTTTAACCTGTAAAATAACATGTTTTTAGAAATGGTAATTACAATAAATAAGTGATCGTGGTGGATAGTTATTGAGAAGGACTCACAAGTGGGCAATATAAAACAACACAGCCCATCCTTCCACATGAGCTCCTTCTATCTGAATGAAATGATAGTTTATAGAGTGGAAAAATAAGGATAGGCTCTTGACAAACACCAAGGCTCCCATTAGGTAATGTATTTTGAAAACAGTAACTCCTGCTTCCCGCCTGTAAAAAGTAAATTTACCCTGTAGTATACAGTTCCTTCAATGAATTATCTCAAGTTTACAGATCCACTATTCAGGAAATCTTACTTGCTTTTCTTTAAAATAAACATCCAAAAACATCCTGCCATGAAGAATAAAACTGACATCATAAAGTAAAGCGCAGGTAACGGCATTTCGCCGGCCGATAGATAATTTTTCCGTAAGTTTTCTTCCACAAGGCTAATCTGAAAACAATAATGAGCAAAACTTGTACAAATTTAACAAAAATGATGGTTAGTGAGAGTTGGCTGTCAGCGCATAATCCACTGTATTAATTACATTCAATGTTACAAGGCTTCCGTAATCCTCCGCGCAGTTGTGGAAGTAAAGATTGTACAGCCCTTCGCAATCTTCACCAGCAATATACACTGCAAACTAATTACATAAAATAAAATAAGTTAACAGTTTTTGGTGTTCTTTTCCAAAGGTAACATGACATGCTTGTTCGATAATTTAATTTATTAAATAATTTACCGAGAATGAATATGCAGTATCACCACTGGATAATTTTGTCTCATTCAGAGGGAGCTTAATTCCCGAACATACAAGCGCCGGGTCTCTAAATGGGGTTCTCGATTCGTCGTTACTCGTCTCTTCTGAAGATTCCATTGCTTTGTTTGGAATGTCATCCATGGCCTTTTTCTTCGCCAGATCAGAATTCAACGTCTCCCCAACATCTTTATTTTTCAAAGGTGGCACATTGGCCGGATTATCGAAACTACTCCCTTGTAAATCGCCTGTAAGCGACTTCCCTTGAGACTTCTCGGGCAACTCGCCGTCCAAATTATTTTGCTGTGTATCTGCAGGTTGATTCACATCTCCAGCTTTTAGCGACTCTTCTGGCTTTTGTTGCTGGATCTGTACCTGATCATCAACTGGCAAGATATAAACAGGATTATTATGACTTATTTGCATAAATTTAAAAAAATCACAATCACTACAAAACGTAGCTGCTATAACTCAAGATACAGAACGGAACTTGACATTTACAACTCAATCAACATACTGAGCCATCACTTGATTGATAGGACAAACAATTACGTAAAAACCCTCCTAAGCAAAAGAACCACAACGGAACGATAACATGAATCGATTTTTAAAAAGTTAATTTAAATACTTCCAATTCCGTCTGTTTCAGAAGGATTATAAGCCGAAGACTCATAAGTTGATGAATCATTAGCAGGGAATCCATCAATTATTGCTGCAGTACCATTCCGTTTCCTTCGTTGAGGTTGAGTCATAATATTCCGAAAGTCGCTGACTGGCCGTTTCGGAGATGCTTGGATCGACATGGGGATGTTCGCTGCTGATTTGTAGACATGAACATTGGAACCTAAAGCTGGGCTGCAGTCAACTGATACGCTGAAATTTCAGACAACGATGATGAACATAATCATTTTACTCCATATTGTCCACATATAAATTTTGAAAGTACCGGAAGTCAAAATATAAAAGTACATATTCATTCCTAATAACTGACTCTTGAGAATCAAAACTCACGTACAATTTGTTTTGAAAATCCACGGAGAAAAGAATGCTGGACGAACTTTCATCCTCAGATTGTCTGGGAATTAAAGCGCAGGATGATTCAATGTCATGTGGGTACGGATTTATCCCATCTTTCAAAGTTCTGTCAACCGTAAATCCAACCTACATTGGTTGCAATGAAAAAATATTTTTAGCTCAAGTGCAACCTTCAGAGTTACATAAATGAAGAAACGTAAATCTGTCTTGTAAAATTACAATCTGCTTCTTCTCCTTCATGTTGATTGGAGGACGAAGATAAATTTCATGAACATTGACATCCATGAATCCACCTTTGAAGAACCCGAATGAAGTTATGTGGATCAGTCGCCTGGAATCGTCCTGAATTGAAAGACCATACTTGGTTTTACAAATCAACTTTATTTAATGGATTGGTATTGCTACTGGCAAATGTCTAAACTGCTGACTTACGGACAAATGTAGTTTGTGCTTCCTCGCTTCAGCCTCATGATATAAGAAAAGCAGGAGCAACAAGTGCACAGCAAAAGTTAAATGTAACTGCTTCATTTTCGGCACTTCTCCGTTGAACGAATCATAACAAATTGAACTACGTAATTAAACTGTCGCGGCGATAACACTGATGGAGAAGTGAAGCTATATTTTAAATGCTATTCCAAATTTCTTGTTAAGACTACCCTCACAACAACAAGTTATTTAAGATTGTACATTTTTAAATGGCAGGAAGGAAGCTACTTGTAGCCACTTCAGAAGTCTTCAGAATTCCTTGCCTCAGTCAGTAGTAATCTTTGATGGTTTATTATGGCTTGCACCTGTTAGATTTATTGTGCTAGCACTTGCACTAGTTTGCACACGCCGTCAATAATAATGTCAAAGTGTGAATAATTTCTTGCGTGAATAAACAATTTTTTTCTCTAGAATCTCGTTGCAGCAAAAGTCTTCCGTACAATGCCCGTCTAAAGAGTAAACTTGTTTCAATCATCAGTCACTTTTATCTTTCACAAATTACAGCCGTGTTCGTGTTTTGAAGACGGTAATAATGAACTGTGGAATTGTATTGAAATGTATTGTTTACTTACTTCACCGCACGGAACGGAACACCAGAAAGAAAAGAACACAAGAATATGTCGAAAACTGAATATGCCGCTGAACAGTAGTGAGAATGAGAAGAGTGGTGAAAAAAGTGAATTTAGGATTTTGAGTGACTACAAAATTCTCTCTTTGCATGTTATGCATACGTGTCATGTGAAAAACTGCGATATGGAGGAAATTGAATAATTTATTGATTGCAATCGCTTGTTTTCTGCATTACATATTTTTTTTGCCAATCCTGCCGGTCGCCGTATCGGGGAAGTGCTTACTACTTACACTCGACACTCACGTCTTAATAAATTAGAAAGTGTTACAATTTGTACATAGGTATATTAGAGTGGAGAATAGTGCTGGGGACAGGGGACCATAATGTTTAATTTTACTACAATACGCGCACAAAAATGGGATTATCAGACAACCAAGTTGTGGGACACATCACTACTTACTTTTCCTTTTTGACAATGCAATGACCACTCCATCAAAACTTTCACTGGTCCCTTCACCATTCACGGAACCATACTCAAGTTTTAGTTCATACATGTTTCAAAAGGAATTCAAGTTGAAAATGGACAAGTTGTAACGGTTTCGCTCCAGAAAAGTGCACTTCAAACTTCAATCACTATAGGTATTTGCCATTTGCTGCTTTCGTTTGAATTGAGTTGCGTATTTTCTGTTATAGTTGTTATTTCTATTGTCTTACTTCGAATTTATTTGCAAACTCAGAAGACAGTAAACATTCTTCGTAAAAGTAGATTTATATAATACCATCAACTCGTCGAGCTCCAATTTGTAATGAAATGAAAAACAGTATTGTCCAACCATCCGGAATCAAACTTTCAACTCAACCCAAAAACATTTGAACAACGCTCCCATATTATTGAGCAACGAGAACACAGTTTCATGAGGCTTTGTGGTGCACAGATAAAGTGTGACTGCGAATTGCGAATATGTAATATTATGCACTTCACCGTGTACGTACAGTATAATGAAAAGGAATTTTATACAAACAAGTTTCCAATTTCCACAACCTAAACAATTTAGTAATATTAAAACAAATATAAATAATTTCTTTGTCTTTGTCCTCTTCAGTCTTTGTCCTCCAGTCCTCTTGTGCTTTATCATCATCATCATCACCAAGATGATCACTTGTTATCTGTCGTATGCCTCTCATATCATTTTCCATCGTATCAGTCAAAATTTTATTCATATAATTTAATTGCACTATAAACGACACGACATAACCCTTGGAGTAATTAAGTTGGCTTTTTATTTCAAAGTCATGAAAATACTCCGGTGAACTACTACATAATGAAATTTGAATTAAACTACATACACGATGTAAAATAATACGAACAGGATTTATTGCTTAAAATTAAAGATACTTTTGAACACGACAAAATACAAATATAACTAACATCCTGCTGCAAGCTATTCCATTTCCCACTGGAATTCGAATCCCCCGAACTGAGTTGACGCATCTGAACGAAAAATAACAAGAAAGAGTCCGTCGCTACTTTGAACAGCTTCTCCGTTGAAATTCTCCCCTTGCTGACAATATCTGGATAATACATATAATAAATGAACATTGTAAAACACGTCCAATCAACCGCAGTGTACATATTTTGTACATCATATTAAAAGTATCTTATTTACCGCTTGGTCAGTGCATAGGATCCGGTTACACTCCCATACAAACTAATAGAATCAAATTCACAGTATTCGTCTTTTTCGAGATCGGACATCTTCATATGAATTTTCAGTGACGTGGCATTGCGAGGGTTAATGGCCAAAGTCACCAGTTCATTAGGTTGGTACGTTATCGTTCTATCTTCTGGATAAACAAAAATGCCAAATTGGTCTGAAAGATGTAAATTAAGGTGTCGAATTGCATTGATGGTGGATCCATCGGTTCTATTCCCGGTTCCGTCAAATTTGAGTGAAAATCCTGTCCCGGGCAAGGATGCATCCGAGTAAAATGTTACAAATATCACCGGTCCCTGGAAAGTGTGCAATACGTTGTTCCCGTGCTCCCTAAAATCAGTTAACAAATGCTAAATGACGATTATTCTTGCAGGAGTTTCCATTTGAATTTATTCTTACAAACGACTGCTCGTAATTAATGTCACTGGATGCTGGTCTTCAGCAAACTCAGTGACTGTCAAAAAGTCGCTGTTGCTTTGATTTTGGAATCCATCCTCCAGCAGTTGAAGATTTATTTTAGATCTCCGGTTCGTGCGAATTATCCAGATGCATCGTTCATTATTAAAATAGGCTTGGCGAAATTTGTAGGAAATGATCCCCGAGTTAGCTGTTACTACTCCACCACATCCATTCGCTTGAAAATTATAATAAAAGAGTCATTAAACATTCAATTCTCAGGCATGGCTTTTGACAACATACCTAGGAACATTTTGGGAAAAATAAAATAAATTACTCTGGTCGATCCACTGAGGTCCACCTGCAAAAGTCAAAAGAATTCATTTCAGCAATTTTTGCAGATAAGAAGTGGAGCACAAATGTGTCAGCCACTAAAAGAATTATTACCATCAGCTTCGAATCCAGCTATCTATTAAAATTAACAGAAAATTAATACTCGATCAAAAGCAATTAAAATGTACGTACAATTTCCATTTATTTCGTGAACTAACCTTGTCTGTATTTTTGTCAATGGAAGTCTTCAGGGATGCCATGGTCTGTTGACCGTATCTCAAATATGATTCATGAACACGAACTTCCTGGGTGGTGTTCTCCAACTGGAAAATAAATAACTTAGTTTTTAATGTTCAGAGATTACGTCGTAAACTAGAATGATTACTAATATTAATTCAAATGACAGACCGCTAAGATACTAAATTTACCTTTCCTTGAAGATTGGTAAAAGATGCTCCAAGTTTGCGAATGTCCGCTGCTGCTTCAACTCTCATCTTCTCAACGTTTTCTGTCAGGTTCAATATCTATGTAAATGCGGCAGTTAAAAACTCTTAAAGATGTTCTGTTTTGTTTTCAGTTACTTAAGCAGTAAAAAGAATACATTCGTAGGAAACCCATACAAGTTCCAAGAAGGCAGTCTTTTCTTTGTCATGAATGTACTGCAAAAGCATAAGGGATCTTGAAGTCTCTTTCGATAAGGTCGTTAAATTGGAAACCTGAACAGAATTAATCATTTCATTCAAGAATGGATCGTTCATTGTAGATAGTGCATAGATAATAAGTACAAATAAAAATTTGAAATCCAAAACCAACTTGTGTGCTTAATTCAAGGAAAGATGAATTCAATTGTGTTATGTTTCCACTCATTGAAACACTTATTAAGTGGACGGCAGCGGTTAGATTTCTAACCTATAAAATGTAAAGCACTAAAAATTATATACAACGTTATATTTGAATCTGCGATCAAAATTGTGCATTAATGACCTTTTCATCCATACGCTGATTTAATTCCTTTACATAATTTTGTATTTCAGCAGAAGGTTCACTGCCACTGCTACTTGTTTTCGCATTTACAAAATTAAACGGAATCTGATAAAAGAATATAATTTAAATTTTCAGGATAAGTAATAAATAAAAAATAAATATTTATTAATGGATAAATTGAGTATGTTATATTCTTAAGCTGACTCTGAAGTCGATGGGTGGGGCAACATTGGATGGTCGCCGTTGTTGCTTCACTGCGTATTGAGAGTAATACACTATCATCATTCTTTTATTTTAAAACACAATTTTTATTTAATGGCAACCTTTGTGCTAATTAATAATACCTTGATAAGTGTATGTTTCTTCGACACCTTCACTTTCAGGAAAGTGAAAAGCAGATGTCATTGGAAAAACCGCATAGCCAGTCCTACTGTCAGCATTAACACTACAGATTTACCAAAATCATGCTACCCATTAAAAAAATGGTTGCAAAACAAGATACAAAAATAGCTTTTTAGAAACCTGACGACTTTTGGTGAAGGAACGCTTAGAATCGCTGCTGGCACTTCAGAAGCATTCCTTGTGTGTGGCACGGACCGATCTGAATCAACGGGAGGAGCGATTGTCGTGGTGGAGAGAAATACCTTGCTGTTATTTACATGGAACTTTGTTACATTTGCAGTAATAAATTCACCACTCACCCTTCTTAATACTAATAATAAAAGAAGGGAGATCCCAAAAATAACTTGCTTCATTTCAAAGGAAGGAAACATTTTCATTTTGGTATTTATGAAAATTTCACTGTTTTATGTTTTATCCAAGTTCCTTCAGCAGACGTAGAACATAGAACCATTACCTACATGAAAACCTTCACTTGACCATTTCTTTCGCACTGCCAAAATTTTCATTAAAACGTTTGCAATTTGTTCATCGCGTCTGGTTTTTATGATCATATCCAATATGCACATGACATATCCACTCAGTTCGTTGACCTGATCTGGTCAGTTGGTGAACGAGCATATTTTTTGTCTGGAAGGAAATGAATTTTGAGATGTCCATTAACCCACTAATCCTTGTACTAAAAAATTGCTAATCATAAAGATTCATTGCAAAAATAGAGAAATGTGGTACGACTGTAAATACTTGATGGGAATGCAAACAGAGGTGGAGAGTTACAATTATTAGAATGGCTAGGTAGTATTTTTTTAATCATTTATTAAGGCAGCTACGAATTAGTACATTCTAACTTTTATTCAATTTTCATTTTCACGATCCTTTTAAACCAAGCAATGTAGACACTAAACACATGTTTCAAGTATTTCTGGGTCAACAACTCAAACTGGCATTTATATAGTAGGAACTGTGTTGCGGAATCTATCAACGTTTAGATTTATAATTCGTTCATGTTGCAATGCAAGAACAAGCAACCATACGTAAACTCGAGGAAATCACAAAATAACTTAAGTAGTTGCAGTGGGGTCATTTATTAACATTTGGACCCAAGACTTTATTTTGTTAACCTATAAACAATAACTGCCAGAATCCAAGAAAATAAGATCCATGCAATAATAACAGCAAATCCGGGCCACACTAGTGGATGCGTTAACCCCAAACCCCTTACCACAATCGACCTCATAGAAGCACTAGGCAAGGTTCCTGGAAGGCAGTAACTGAAATATCTCAAATACTCAGGAACAGCTTCAAGAGGCCATGTTACACCTAAAACAATTCGTTAAATCGGGAAGTTAGAAACATTCCTTACATATGGTCTGATAAGGAATTCAACGGAATTGCAAACTTATAAACGTTCATATACCAGTTAGAATGAGCATGGGTAAGTATATGAAGAATGCTGCCAACAACGCCGAAGTTTCATCGGAGCAAACAAGTCCGACAATAAATCCTGTAAAAATTGTTTCACAGTTAATTAATTAAAAACATTTAAATTTATCAACGAAGTGATTGATAATGTAAGTCTCAATTTACCCCACGACTGTCCGCCTAATCCAGCCAGTAAACACAATGCTATGTACAGAACATAAGAACCGGCTATGTGAAAATCAAATCCTAGTGTCAAAATAGCAGTAGAGAAACCCGTCTGTATAATAATAACCAATCCTTCCGTGAAGAAGAATGCCATCATAAAATCGAAAGTCGTGACGCCTGGAATGGGAAAACGTAAATAAGCAGTGTTAGGATAATGATATGCTAAAATGGGTTAAATCTGTTATAAAAACTTCACCTGCTGATCTGGACCTCTCCATTGTTCCTAATTTCTTATCTCCAATATAATTTAGACCACAAGAACACATTGGAATGAGAAATAGCAGCATGATTAAAGCTCCTGGGATGATGTACTCTTTATATTTTGCTTCGAGACTTCCGTATACAGGTTTTCGGTACTATAAGTAATTAATTATTGAAAGAGAGGCCCAATAACTACTTAGAAAAAGAAGAGGGAAACCACAAGTCCTCGATCAAATGGTCTACACATACATGAAGTGGGACCTGAAATTCTTTTGGATTGCCACCGCACTCCACACCGAGTTCACTCAGGTAGGTTTCGAACGATGTATATAGAGTACGAACCATCATGATTCCAGCCATGTAATCTATAAATTGTTCAGAATTTGTTGTCATTCATTGTTTATATTCGTCACAGTTTGTCACGATTATGATTTAGCTAGTAAACTTACGTGACATGTCCAATTTGGCCTTGAATATTGTCCCATCCAGAGTTTCATTAGTGGCAAAGTTGGCATCGAGGGACCTGTCAACAAGGTGCTGAGAGTAGTTTGCCGGAACAGTGAGAAATCCCCACATGTTCCCACGCTGAACATCCCTGAGTGCTTCTTCCCTCGTGTCATAAGGCACCTGACGTCAATACACATAAAGAAATTCTGTAAGAGCCACTGAACATGCAGGTTTTGGTGCTGAACATAATTTCTGATGAGCAAATGTACCAATTTCAAAATATCATTTGGAAGGGTGTTGGTGTATCTGCAGCTTAAATTTGTCATATTGCCACCCCTGCAGCCCCCTGTGTCATTGAAGCAAACATCATTCCAATCTGGCAGCTCGTTGTTCACCACGCCCACACTAATTCCGCTCAACTCGTATCCCACCGTTAAGACAGTTAAAGTTGTTTGAAACGCGGGGAGGAAAAGCATACCAAACAAAAATCTTTGAAAAATACAAAAATTAATTAGAATATTCCCTGCCCTGTGTCTTGATTTGAGTCTGATTGTTTGTTGTTGGTCATATCATTTTCAAAGCATTTCTTACACCGGATTTCTCAGAAAGTTTATCACATTTCTGACAATAACTGCTTTTATCCTATTCCTTTGCGCTTTCGCTTCATCGTTAACGATTTCTATAATTGACTGCCTCCTCTTCAAGTTTAGACCATCGCCGGGTTTCATTGAGTATTTTCGCTTATATTTTAATCCAACTACGTCCTGATCTTGTGCGTTAAAGTTGTATTCGCCCTTTGTCTTGGAAATGGCCGGTAAAATTCTACGTTTAGAGTAAAATGATATTTCTCGCAGGGTTTTGCTCACTGGATCTGCTTGAACAGCTTCACCAAAAGCAGAGTCCACAAGACTCTGATCCTTTTTACATAGTTTAAGAACAATATCCTCCAAAAGCGCTGCTTTATGCTCTTTCAACAAATCGTCAGGGGATTTTTCGGTGAGCAAGCGGCCATTTCTCATCAGACCGACCTGGAAAGAACGTAACATTGATTACTGCTTCTTTTGAACCAGTATTGCTTTTCGACACATTTTTTTTCAAAGTAACTGAAGACCGTATTTTAACATACATAAACTGTCGAAGATTTGAAATGTGGCAAAAATTACTGTTTTAGTGTCTCTAACTGACAATGCTAGGCACTAGACTCAATTATGGATTATAAACTTTTAGTGTTCAGGGTAATACATTTGTAAATACAAACATGTCGAGTGTGTGTGCATCACCATCACAGGATTGAGCAACCTCCCAGATTACCAAAAAAAACATTCATAATTAAGACAATTTACGGCCGTAGAATTATATCGTTTTCATCATCAAATCAGGCAAAAACTTGCAGTGGGCAAGCTACTATTATTCCGTGAATTTCACAGTCCATCCCCTTCTGGAAAATTTCATAACGCATTTCTAATAAGACAGCAATATAAAGAAAGACTCCTTGAGTGATTCGTGTCGTAATTCCCCAGACTTGTAAACAAGTCCGTTATACATGCATATATGTATGTATACGTGCTCTTGCAGAACACTAAATATTTGATCCGTTCAAATTAATGGCAATGGATTAACTACTCTCTCATGATCCACTAGAAACCCCGCAGAACCATGTTAGCACAAAGTTTTACGATGCTGAACTACAACATTATTTTAAATGACGACACGCGAAAGCAAATTACTGTATCACCTACTACATCAGAATTACCACAATCTATTAACACAAAAAAAAGATGCAGACAAAAAAGAATGTGAATTGCTCCATCTTGGTTCCCACGATTCTCGCACAGACCTTTGCGTCATTCTTGATCCTGAATGGCAGCCAGAAAATCTAATACACTATACTATTTATATTAACTGCGTGGCAGGAGAGGGGAATGTCTAGTGCAAATTTATTGGAACTCAAATTAAAGAATAACGGTCTAAAATGGATAAATGCAGAAATTGAATTAACTTACCGTATGTGACTGCCGAGCCTCTTCGATATAATGCTGCAAAATGCAATGAAATTTTATTTTAATAGGTTTCATACATCAGTTTGAGCACGAGTCTGGAAATAATCGATACAGGAAATTTCCTGTTAACAAAAATTATGATGGGTACATACGGTGGTAATAATGACGGTTGTCCTTCCTCGGTCCGTAAGTTGCACGAGATGATCCCAGATACTTTTAAGCAAATTTATAAGGATGTTTAAGTTAAAATTACATTACAACATTCAACGAGACTTGTTCTCAATTTGAATAAAAAATAAGTAATATTGATTTAATTTGAAGTCTAACCTTTCTCTTAGCAATGGATCCACTCCAACAGTCTATCGATATTCAGATACAACATATATGTTAATCAAATAATACATTCACGGGTTAGACATAGACTTGTTAGCCCAAGTAAATGAAAAAATCTGGAGATAAAATTATGTGTACAGACCGGTTCATCAAGGATTAAAAGCTCTGGATCATGTATGAGAGCAGTGGCCAATGAAGTGCGCCGTTGTTGGCCTCCACTGTTAATTGCATATATAATTCTAGTATTTATACTCAATAATTGCATAAGAAACAATCAGCAAGTGCATAAATTCACGATTTGTGTATGATAATTGAACTGTTTTTTTTACCTAAGCCCGGCAATTATTCTCGTGCCGTCGGGTAAATTTAAAAAGTTCGTGAGGAATTCTATTCTGTTGAGAATTTCAGCTGGAGACATTCCATAAATTCTGCCAAAATATTGTAGCAGTTCCTTAATAGTAAAATGAGGAAATAAATAGAATTGTGGGATGTTAATGATTTGCAATATTATTGTCTCAATATGCCAAATGCATCTACCTAAGTTAGCTGAGATATTAAATGTGAAATCACGGACGTATTATTTAACTGCCAGCAAAATTCAACAATCCAGATCTACTAATGTATTCATATATTGAATAATATGTTAGTGAAAATGCTTACCGCAACCAGAACTTCCCAAAAGTCCATAGCTAAATATAAATAAGGAATTTTATGTCACATTTTAAGTATAAGAACGAATGTAAGATGTGGCATTTTGTCTTGGTTCAAGGTTTTTAATCACTCACATGGTGCCCCTTGGAACAGTCATATTGAAATCGTTTAGGATGTAGTTCCCTTTTGCGTATGCCTTATACCCATTTTGCACCGACACAGCAGGCGTTGAAAATACTGGTTTGTCGATGATGTCGACGCGGGTATCCAAATTATTAAGATATCGTCCTTTATCCATTTTGACAATTTAAGAGGCGATATTGATATATTGATGTAGGTATTCAACGTGTCTTTCTAAAAGTCACTCCGGATTAGTTTCACTCACAATCTTACGCTATTCTTTTTCAAAAAATTCATGATTATGATGACCATGCAAAATTTGTACTTCAGGACTTCGAGAACAACATTTAGAACTGATCTGACAGCAATAGCTATCATAACTAACGTTTCACCGAACACATTTTTGCAGAAGTAGTGTATTAATTTTCGCCAAATTCAATAAGCACTTAAGAATGAGCACACAGTCAATCAAACAACTTTGCCTCATAAATAATTTAGTGCGGCTCCTGTGCTACCGACTCCCGTTGCGAAAAAATAAATCAACTTACTGTCATGGTACGTAGTGAATGTGTATAAGAAGCATGGGTATTAGAAACTCATAATCACCGATTCGAGCAAAAGTCCACTGGAATTCTGCTTTTTCGTGAATGAGCGATGATTTGGCAATGTGATGTAAACGGGATTGCATTTGAGTAGTGTTCAATGCTCAATCAACGACAAGGTTTTTCTCCTATTTCTTATCTGAAGATGCTTGCTCATAATAATAACCAGGCGGATTGCGTTATTAAATATGCTCAGTGTGTACATCGTGTTGGGTTTTTTTGTGTTTCATTAGTACACGTTCCCGTCAGGTTGTCAAATCCTTTGCAATAAATGAACTAGAACCGTACCCAGAGTGAGGTCTGCAAAAGTACCTTTAGTAACTTTTTGCATGGGCAAGACGAAAGGGAAAATGAGAGTAAACATTGAATATTTCTATCTAGATACGGTTATTTTCGAAACGCACACCTTTACTTTTGTTGTGGCTTCTTTTTTTATTAATTGATGAAGATATAAGGATGACGTTAATGCACACGTGGAGAATATGGTACACAGGAGTAGACAATGTTTGACGCTACAGTGAAACAATATAATAATAATAGATGTTCTTATAAATAAAGGAATGATGATGCTTCGAAATGCTTCTTTACTCCTGCCCATGGTAAGAATTTACGAACATTCAGCAGTGTAGAATGTAAAAATGTAGCAAGTGACTGATAATGAGAATAAGTTAGGTACACGTGAGCAAATAAGCGTTAAAGTTAATGTACATTTCTAAAATATAGTGTTTCTGTATTTCTCTATGTAAAATTCATGTAATTGTTACATCTAAAACTGTACCTAGGCCAAAGCTGCACCGTGTATTTATTGTGTTCAACCTGAGTATACGCCGTGGAAATAAATATCACCCAGTTTCCCAAGCCATAAGAATGCTCGATTATTATAATAGCTTGGGGATTTAGATTTACCTCAGCCAAGTGAAATTACAAAAAAATGGAGCCATTCATTACAACAACTATTATGATTTATCTCTGGAAGATTACGTCCCCTTGACCCTACAATGATTCCTATTAATTTCTTGCAAAACCCAAAAACGAAACCTGTTTCGTTCAATTGAGGGCAAAAACTTTTCACATCAGTCCCTAACATACATGAGAGTATGTAGAAGAGTCAGGGATAACTGCAAATAATTAATCAAGTTCTTTTTTCGTCTACCTAAATTAAAAATTACAAAAGCCAAAAATGTGAAACAACATTTTTTTCTCGATATCATAGTTTAATGGAAAAGGAAATTAGTCTATTAACGTTGCCTTCGGGATTTACAGGGAACAACAGGTAAGGTAGAATGGAAATTCAGATGTGGTTTTTAATTTGCGTGACTTGCAAGGAAATTGGTGCACGACAAAGTCTCGAACAGTCATGCTGGAGCTAGAAACATTCCTGTATTATAAAGCTAGGAATACATGAAACGCCCCAAGATGTAATTACACGGAAAACTTGTTATTTTTTACACGTAAAGTGTAAAAACATGGAATTTCATAAACTATAATATTTAAATTATTTAAAAGTTGCTCCCAAATTTACTGAAAGCGCAATTACAAAATGATAGCAAATTTGTTTTCACTAAAAGTTCTTTTACAGCTATAGCTTTTTATCGTGCAATGTAAAAGTTTAGTTGTACTCATTAGTTTTCTTTAACAGGCTTACAAACAAGACTGTATATGCACACAGTGGATTAATGTATAACTTAATTAAATCATTATTTAGCAATTAGAATTAGTTTACTATTTACCGAGTATTTTGGAGTGAATTCTGAATGAATTTCAGGTGACGTTAATGCTACTATATGTACATTACTTTGCAATGGACATAAAAATTCGCTGCAGGATCAGACAGTCTGGGAAATTATGTTTACTGATATCTCTGTTGAAGTAGATGTGGTGTGGTAAAACGTGTCTGTCCCAATGCTGAAAATATTTCGAAATCATATGTATAAAAAATTGTTTCACATTAAAATTGTCTTGAATTTGCATATCTCATTTTTTCTATTCATGCACGAATCAGGGAATGTTGAGACTTGTGATCCAGCAACTTGGTTGACCAAGAAGTAAGAAACAAAAACTGAACCCAGTACATACTTCAATCATCTCTCCATCTTGCCAATATACGCATGAGATTCAGAAATCCTTTGTCAGCGATTTCTTCTATCTACCTATAGGACTACTCATTTTTTTGTCTGGAGTTGTACAACCATGATCGTCGTCATCATCATGAAATACAATATTATGGGACTTTTTTGTTCCATTATTATTATGCAACAAGACCGAACATCAATGTGTTGTTTCTGCTGGTGAGTCCAATTCAACGTTCGCTTATTTGATGGTGCGTATTATTTTATTCACTGAATTTTTTGCTCATGACTGAAACAAAAGGGTGGGAATTGTCTCTCTAGAAAAATAAATTGTCAGTCATTCTGCAGAAGCAACTGGAGTTGGAAACTCCATTTGAAGTTGCATCAAATGGATTCAGTGCCTTTGTGAATTTAATCCTTACTTGTAGTCCAACAGGCGCGAAGTATTTTATAAAATTTTTATAGAAGTATAAGTTAGCAACGCTAGGTGTTTTTTGTAGAATCGCAGTTTGGTAAAATTCTTCAAACACTTCATCCACTCTGCTAGTCACAAATTATTTATTTACTTGACTTGAATATAAATGCTGCAGCTTGTGACCCATATGCTGATAAAGGTGCAAGTATATTTCCACCAATATTCAATGTAATGTTATATGCTCGGGAACACTTCATTTGGTCTTTAAACGATTACAGAATTTAAGATGAAATTACAGAAATGAATCTTCGCAAACAATCGGTTGTTCTCGTATTATCGCATACATGCATTGCATTGCATGACAATCTGCTGCTGGTTGGATTGCGGTTCATTTGCTGAAAGTTTAATTATTATTTCAAGCTGCAAAGTTGTTTGTCCGGTCTATCCAAGATGTTTTTTTTAGTACATGCTGTGCGAGGATAATCTAATGATCCAGATGCGAATGAAAGTATGCATCAATCATGTCAAAAGTGAGTCACACATGTGCACGAAGTAAAAACTGTCCATGACTCTTTCTTGTTTTTACTAAAACACTTGTTACACACAAAAATAACTTGCAAAACTCCTGCATGATTCCACTTAAATATTATCTATCAATATTTCAAGGAAGAATCTGTGTATGATAGGCAAAAAATACTAACAGATAATGTAGGCTAATATTATATATTCAAGCACGGTAAGGAGCCAGAGCTTCATTGAAAATTTAATTTGAACTGGGGGACATTATGTAGGTAGTAGGTATTTTTCTTGAGAATTAAGCCTCTCAATCTGATGCAAGAGATTTATATGATTGATTTCGTACAAATTCTTGTTATTACCTTCATCATTAACAAAAACAAAAGTCAATTGAGCTGACTATTTTCATCATGAATTCAAAACCTAACTACATACGTATGCTTGATATTCGGTAATGTTCTAAAATCATTATACAAGGTATGCTGGGTAATGAGAGGATAGTCTTCCCATGTGTAATATGCTGAGAACATCTGAAAATTAAAGTATAAAATTTATTCACTTCGCGTTTTTCTTTCTTAGAGGCTTCAAGGAAAGTTGATAAACATGATTTTCTTTGTTTAAAATACCTGTTTTCATTTAATTAAAATTATTATTGACTTTAATTGACATTCGGTATACACGCATAGTACTTTTGAAGCATCACAAGTATGGCTCCATTTCTGGTACTCATCAATGGAATCTTGGTTAGTCACTCGCGACTCATTCATTACGATTTCGAGCTTGTTTTTGTGCACTCGGCACTGCACTGTTTGACTTTATCTGATTGCTAAATCTAACCGATAATTTCGTAGGATGTATATATGATTTGGTTGTTTTGTCCAGATTAGGGAAGAGAAAATTGATCCAGAATGGTCTCTAGCCTACTTTTTACGTGAAAAATGTAAGATTGTCAGCTACAATAACATTCACAATTTTGTCTTGATAAACTTCGCATAAGTTATGTAAATGACCAAGTTAATTGCAGTACGCCTCGTTGGAACAAAATTAGCATGCGGACAAGGTGGATGTGGATCATGCACTGTATTTATTTCACGGTACAACAAAGAAGACGACAGCTTCGAGTAATGAATCCCATATTAATTTTGCGGCTGACATGTGAATTATATAAAAAAATATCCTGTTCCAAAGCATGTAATTTGTACTTTTTTCGCATGATTCCCTTCGGCTCATCATCAGGCATCATTCCGCAAACTCTTGTGTTACTCCGATTGTGTCGGTTCACGGCTGTCATGTAACAACGATAGAAAGCTTGTCTAACAAAGAGACCAACACATGCCATGTTTTTCAAGTTTGCAACCGGATCATTTTAAAAGTACAAGTCAATTTTTCCTTAGCACTAATTTAATTGAAGTTACATCCCATTTGAAAACAGGAAGCAATTGCTAAAGGCCATGGAACGCAGTGTGGTTACTGCATCCCCGGAATGGTTATGTCAATGTATGGAATGGCGATGAATAATATGGAATGGGATATTTCAAGAGTCAAGAAAACGGTTTAAGGAAATTTGTGCCGGTGCACTGGCTACCGTCCAATTTTGGAAGCTTTCCGGAAGTGCAAACCGCCAAAAACAATAGCTACGACAGTGACAGATATTGAGGATGTTGATATTGTCGTGGACGAGAATTGCATGGAGAAACAAAGACTCTTGAGTTGTGATTCAAAGGACGAGCAACTGGCGAAAATAGAGGAATTGATTGTATCTACATTGCTTTTAATTTTCACAGGACTTTTAGTAAAATTACCAATTCAACGACTTTTTTTATTTTGTTAAAGAAACGCCTTCGGAAGGATAAGCCACATAGCTTTCAGAAAGTAGAGTTTCAAGGTCCGAAGGTGAAATGGTTTCAACCAACGTCACTCCTGGAGCTTACGTCAAACTTCGGAAGAAACCCTGATGCACGGCTTGTTTCTGGTTGTACATCCGATGAATTTCGTCCTGAGCAGCCGGGGTTTCTCAAATGTAGTGTGATTCAGATTAGCAGGTTAAAGGAGCTGCACTCGTTTGAAATTTATGATAACCATGTGTGCATAGGAGCTGGATTTACTGTAAGCGAGATAGAGAGGGATCTTGCACAAGCAGTAAAAAAATTACCAGGTGAGTCTATGGTCCAGCTTGCGCTGCGTCTACAATTCTGCAGATGTAGCAGTAGTAATTATGGATCGGGAATAACTCCCACAATCTCACTGGATACACAGTGGGAATTTTTGTTGGTAATTAGAACCATAAAAATAAAGTCTGTACATGCATGTTCTCTTTTTATGCATTTAGACTGGAAGTGTCGCGCCATAAATTCCATTCTTCACATTTTACGACGATTTGCATCTGTGCAAATAAGGAATGCGGCGGTAAGAAAAATGTAAATGACTACACATGTTGGTAAATTGTAAAACTGGTTAGGTTAAAAATTTAATATCCATGTGTAGACAATAGGAGGCTGCCTCTCTGTTCAAAGCAATGCATCAGATTTACAAACTCTTGCAAATGCTTTCGAGTTCAGTGCCCTCTGCTTTAACCCAGGTAAAAATAGCTATTACATAATACTCTTTGTAGTTACATTCTTAACTACCGATGCCTAACCGTGAGATTCACTCTTATGTTTAACAAAGTATCTCAGGCACATACAGAGATCAAAGCAGCGTTTCCACAGTCATTTGCAAGAAGTATCATTGTCAATGTCAAAATTCCATTCACCAATCAGGTGCAAATAAATAAAGATTTCAACATGCACAGTGGCTTTTAAAGTATTTTGTGTCAATAATTCTCATTTCTTGACAGCGAGAGTATACTTGGGCCTACAAATTGAGTCGCCGTCGGTTCTTTGACAGGGCTGTAATGAATGTTGCAATTAAGACGGAAGTGTGCCAATTGGAGGGGGAAAAGGATTCCAAAATTGCAAAAATTAACATGGCATTTGGAGGAAGCACCATCCGACGATTTTCTTTGCAGTTTTCATATGTAAAAAATCCAGTGTGCGTATGCAATCTTAAGGTAGAAATATCGATCTGCTCTTTTTTTTAAATTTCTCGATTGTAAAGAATTTTATATTTATTTACACACAGAAACTTAAATGCAGAACTTTTCAGTCAGATCACCCAAGAAATTTCTAAAACCATTCACATAAATGTTAACACACCGATTTACTCAGGACGGTATTTAGCAGCTTTGGCTTCAAAGTACTCACTCCTATTGTATTGCATTCGAATTCAATTAAATTATTGCTAAGGAAAAATTGACTTGTACTTTTAAAATGATCCGGTTGCAAACTTGAAAAACATGGCATGTGTTGGTCTCTTTGTTAGACAAGCTTTCTA